>CM049855.1:5344574-5619574 GCA_027422415.1 Schizothorax lantsangensis | reverse complement strand
CGCACTGAATCACACCAACACGCTACACCGTGTCACCATCTGTGCGTAAATGCGACATTCCCCTGTAAAGAGCTTGGCACTTGGATGCTTGCCTGGAATCCTCTGTAGTTCCCTATCTGTTCAGATGGTGTTTATGCTAAAGCACAGTCCCTAATGGACCTTAAACAGTACGGGGAGCGTTCCTGAGCGACGGTCTGCGCCGAGCTCTGTCTCACACATTAGGCTCAATGGCTTGCGTGAGATGACATGTTATGACCCCTGCTGTGTGCGAGTCCCCGGGGGGTGATGCCACCACGACCGCGCCGGAGACGTCTTAATCACGCCGAGAGAGGGTGGGGACGTGGAGGTGTCGAAAAACAGCAGTTTTTAGGGATGCAAATGAATGCGAAACATGAAAAATTAATAATTATGAGTTTGCAAGTACTACAAAAATTATGCACACTCTCTCAGCATCTTTAAAAGACGAGGGAGAAGCTATTTCGTGATTATTATCAACATTTTTCACACTTTCTTTCAGCAGGGAACTTAATCTTGCACATAACGAAAGCAACAAGTGGCCCAATTGCATGACATCAGCCTCCCAAGGAAGGTATTGAAATTTAGCATTAAAATGAGCTTCAAATTAGCAAACTGTTCCTGATATGAGTTTGAACACAACAGCAGTCAAATTTACAGGAAATTGCAGGACTCTGAAGAGCTCAGATGATTTTGGTGGTGTAATTTTCTCAATGTTAGCTTAACATTTCACTTAGCGCAGGCAGGGACACTCCAATTACGCAGCTCGGGGAGCACTTTAAGAAAACGCGGGGTGATCGGGGACCTGCGAGTAAAATGACCTGTTAAGAGTAATGATACTTGATTTTCATTTGCTTTTCAAAAATGCAGCAACCAACAAATCAAGGCTATGCATCAGAGCAACCGCATTTTTACAACCTAATTCAGCAAAACAATCAACAAAAAAGATCCTTTTCACTTTCCAGAACAAAACAGTCAATTTAAACAACACAAACATGTGTGTTAATTATTTTACATTTTACAATTTTTTTTTTACTATTTTATATTTTTCATATTTTTATACACAGTATATTAGCTAAAAGCATTTATGACATATTGAAGCATTTGTGTTGTTTAAATTGACTGTTTTGTTCTGGAAAGTGAAAAGGATCTTTTTTATTTGATTGAATATATAAAAATGCATAGCTTGTGTGTGTACGTTTATACATTTTTCAAATATTAATATAGACATATCTAAAATATATCTCGTTTGTGTGTTTATGCATGTGTATATATAATTTTCATATATTAATAGCTATAAACATATATAAAATAGAAATATCAAAATATTTATAGATTGTGTGTATATATTGGACAGGACCCTTTTCTATTCTAACATGACAATGCCTCTGTGTATAAGGCAAGGTTCAAAAAGAAATGACTGATTCAGTCAGTGTGGAAGAACTTGACTGGTCTGCATAAAACCAAGTCCTAATCCCAGTTTAACACCTCTGGTGTGACTGTAAATGAAGAGCTTGAGCCAAAAACTCATCACCAAACACCAAGTTAAAAAACACTCTACATTGATAAAAAAAAAAAAAAAAAAAAAAAAAAAACTGCTCTAGGATCGGATCGGAATCGGCCGATACTCAGAATTTTCTGGATCGGATCGGATCGGAAAAAACGGTATCGTTGCATCCCTAGAGGGCAAGTCAGTTTTGATGTTATCTCAGACCTTTGCTAATTGAAATGCTCACAGTCTATTTGAATATGCAGCAGATGTTCTGTCACTACGCATCAATAAGTGATTTAAAGGAGTAGTTCACTTCAAAATTCAAGGTATTTCTTCATTCACCTTCAAAGCTGTGTGGTTTTCTTTCTTCCTTGGGACACAAAGGATAAAAATTGGTGTTGTTCTTTTTCATACAATGGAAGTAAATGGTGAACAGAGGCTCCAAAGCTACTAAGAGCAATAAGTTCCAGTCAAATTTCAGTCTGCTCCTCTCACAGTTATCATATACTGCAGCTTCAGAAGACTTGGAATAGAGTGTATCAGACTTATTATGGTACCTTTATGGTGCATTTTTAAGCTTATAAATGAGCATCTCATTTTGAGTTCCACAGAACCACATTAATAATTAAACTTTTTCAAACACACACTGAATATAAAATACACACTGTTACAAAATCTACAATCCTTTGAAAAGTTGCCACAGATTCCTACTGATTCCGCTTCTAATTAGAGATTAAGACAAAATCTCGACCGCCGGTGGGCAGGTTTAATCTTCAAACACACAAGACACTGACCACAAACAAAAAAATCTCTGCGCCGCTTCACTTGAGCCGGGTCAGAGCTGGTCACTGCGTACCAATGATCAAAAAGCTCCACATCCCATTAGCCAGAACTCACAGTGGGGTAACCCAATTAAATCAATTCCATTTAATCAGAGATGGGACGCTTGAGCTGAGGGGGTGTGTCTTTCCTTACAGTCGAGCCGCATGTAATCCCACCGCTTAATCACCAGAGCCGCATCCACCGAGAAAGGCTAATTGGAATGTGATGGAATTCCACTGATGACAATCATACCCCTTTTCCACCAAGGCAGTTCCAGTGCTGGTTCAGAGCCAGAGCCTAGTTTCAAACCGGTTCTTTGTCTTTCGACACCCAAAGCACCAGCTCCGAACCAGCAAAAGCGGTTCGTAAGTAGCACCAAAACATTGCTGGGCTAGAAGGAAGAACCGCTTGCGTCAGGGGCTGGGGGCGGAGTTACCGTGAACAACAAGACGAACAGAAACTTTGGACCGCCATATTTGAAATAGCAGCTAAACACGGACACGTTAGATTCGCTGTGTTTGGATGCCGTTGTAGATTCGCAAAGCCATGAACGTCAATAACAACACAACGTCCGCCATTGTTGATAGTTTTAGGCTTGTTCGGGATGGATCGGCGCTACGCGGACCGTTCGGTGCGAGGCATCGGGGTGCTGTGGGAGCGACTGGAAAGCTGACGGCTCTTTATGCTTTTGGATCGCTCTCGCGGTGCTTTAGTGTGTTGTGTGCCGATCGATCTGCGTGGCGCGATGCACGTCGAACAAGTCTGTTGTGTTTGGCGCTGCCGCGCTAGTGAAACGAAACATGAAACGTATTCAGTGACGTAAGACCTGGCTCTGTATTGGCTCTCTAGCCTGTGGAAAAGCAACCGGTTCTTAAAGGGCTCGCCAGTCGAACCAACTAAGAACTGGCAGTAGCACTGGCTCTGAACTAGCACCTGGTTCCTGCTGGTGGAAAGGGGGTATCAGAAAGTGTTGCAAATCGATCTGAAATGTGCAAGAGGTCTCGCAAGGGTCAAGTGACCGGATTAGATTTGTGCTGTAAATTAAAAGTATACAAAAAAAAAAGTTTATTTAGTGGGGCTGTCAATTAAAAAATTCTAACTTAAAAAATTTTTTTTTTAATAAAAATGTCTTTAAATGTGTGTGTGTGTGTGTGTACACACATAATATATAAAGTCCTGATTTTTTTATTAAAAATACATCAAATATATTTTTATGACCAAACATAATTAAATGTGCAAATTCTAATTCATGTAAATTAACAGCCCCAATAATTAAATTTATTTAATTAATATAATAAAAAATAAAAAGTATTTTCTACATACAGCTAACATCATCCACATTTACTTTCCCCTAAAATGCTCACATTCATGTGCAACAAAGGGGGGAAAAAATCTAATGGTTGAGACAAGTTCTGTTAATACAAAAGGGAACAAAAACACACCCCAGCTGTACACAGTCTGCAATAAATGAGCTAACTGATGTATCTTTTTGACAGGCACAAGGGTGTAAAGATATAAAACGGGATCTTTTGAAATATTGCGGTACCTTGGGTCTGTGCTGGATGATGATGCTCATCACAGACTAATGAGATCTTTGGAGTATACTCAGGTGCGCCTGCAAAGACAAAGAGAACGCGATCAGTAAACACACACAGAGAGAGCAAGAGAGAGAGAGAGAGTATTCAAAGTATACTGTGTTAATTAGTACCAATTGTAACTGCTGTGAGAGAGCGTTAAACAAAAACAAGAAATATTTAAGACCACAATTTAATGTCTCATGCTAATGTTTTTTTTGTTTTTTTTTATTAATACCTTAATTCAGCAAGGATGCATTAACATGATCAAAAGTGACCGTATAGATGTGTATGAAGTTACAAAACATTTATATTTCAAACAAATGCTGTTCTTTCCTTTCATCAAAGAATCTAGAAAAAATATATCACAGTTTCAACAAAAACATGAAGCTGCACATCAATAATAAGAAATGTTTCTTGAGCAGCAAATCAGCATATCAGAATGATTTCTGAAGGATCATGTGACACTGAAGACTGCAGGAGTAATGCTGAAAATTCAGCTTTGACCACAGGAATAAATCACACCTTCGTTAAATGTTTTTAAAGCGCGTGTTAAAAGTTAATTTCTGTCTTTAGCCTTTGAGAGGTTGGGCTAGTATTCAATGTTTTACTTGGTTGTGTATTGTTTTTATGTGTTTTAGGTTTTATGTATATATTTGGTCTGCAGGTGCAGTTGTAAGGTGCTCTATAAATAAAGTGAATGAATGAATGAATACACCTTAAAATTTTACATTTAAACATTTTTAATATTCAGTAGTATTATCAATAAGACTGCACTGACACTCGGATCAGATGAGAACAATACTTGAACTGAATTAAGCTGGATGATGTTACTATTGTGTTTTGTAGAGTAGCTTTATAGCTGAATCAAATTTGTTTAATAATTGGTGAATTATGCCACATTGACAGATTGAACTGAACTGAATCAACACTGAAGCGACTTCAACTGAATAACGATATTTTACCTTCTGTAGAGATGCTTATAGCTGAATTGAACTTTTAAAATAATTTTCATAATTAATAAACAGTATTTTTAGAGCTAGTTTACAGTTTCCTGTTTATTACTGTGAAGCTGCACTGAAACAGTCTATACTGTATAAAGCGCTATATAAATAAAGGTGACTTGACTTAAAATACATTTGTTTCTTACAACCACACAGCTTTATGCTTTACAAGACGTTCATTGATGGACCGGAGTATTGTGAATTACTTGTGGATTATTGTGATGTTCTGACGGCACCCATTCACTGCAGAGGATCCGTTGGTGAGCAAGTGATGTAATGCTGAATTCCTCCAAATCTGTTCAGATGAAGAAACAAACGCATCTACATCTTAAACGGCCAGAGGGTGAGTAAAATTTCAGCAAATTGGGTGACAAACTCCTTTAAGACTTTGTAAAAATGTGCTACACTGTGCAACAAAAGATACATGGCCTACATCAACACAAGCACAATATTGAAAAAAATCAAAATGAACTGCAGCACAAGAGAAACGACCTAACAAGTGCGATATCCAGCGCTAAAAGCAAACATGATGACTTCATTACTCCCTTCAAATGGGAAATTGCTAAAGAAACACACTTCTAGGACTCTTTTCCTGGCAATGACAACCAGACCTCTTCTAATGGAGTAGACACGTCAGATTTTTCTCCGGCATCTAAATATCATTCGCTTCTCAACCTCTATTTGAGAGTCAAATGACAAAGCCGTCGAGATGAAGTCATGACACAGTAAATCAAGTGAAAATCAAGTGAATTTCGAGCTTTTACAGGCACAAAAGGAAAAAGGAGCAAAACACTGATAGGTAGTAATAATCCTTTCTTTTCCCGATTATATAAACTTAATAGAATTCAGAATGCAATCACTGTCTAACCTAATGCTTTCAGAGACACAGAGGAGGATCTCATCAGATTGAGTCTGGACAGAATGATTCCCTCGACTCCGCTTTTCTGTTCGCTCATCTCGCACATTTCCTGACCCCTTCGTCTCCGCTTGTATTTACAGACTGATCGGAGACAATAAAGAGACGGACGAATGTTTACTTTGTCATGAAATGAGAAATGTACTTCCATTATATCATACGAGATCATTTACGTCCCCGTTGGCTCCTGCTCGCACAATTCTGCTTTTTCTTTCTCGCTCTCAGCGTTCATTTGCACTTTGTCAAGGAAACAGACCTTTTATGTCAAGGCACTGGGGAATTAAATTAATAAAGAAAATGCATGGTAGATTATCTTCAATTATGAATCCTGCCAGAACAGGAGTATAAAAAATAGATATTCAAACCATCCTCTGCGGTGCAGAAATGAAATTAATTTATTGCTATGTACACAGAGCCAAATGTGCTCAGACTTCAAATATAACATCCATAGGGCATAAACGTATCATTTATTTCAGATCTGTGTAATGTTTATGCTACACTGATAAACTGAAATGTGGTTCTTAGTACTTATTGATTAGCTTTGAGATCATATACAATAGTGTACTACTAAATGTTGACCAAGTTATTTGTATACACAATACACTAATTTTCTCTTCAGGAAACTGACCAAAAATACTGATCTTTCACACCAATAAAAATTGTCAACAAAATGCTCTTTAGCAAGAGTATTGTTTAGCATGGTCATTCGTCCCAGCAGCAGTAGCTGGTTAGCCATTCTCAGAAGCTAAGACGTTAGTCATGTTTCCAGTTAAAAAAAAATAAAAATCTGTCAGAGTATGGAACTACTTTTGAATTGAATACAAATGAAGAAAGATGCCTTTTGCATCCATAATGGTAATCATGCTAACGGTTGTCTAATAGCATCTGACTAGCAAACATCTGACTAGCAAAGCAAGCAGCAAATCAGTTATATAAGTTTACTAAAATGAAAGAAAAAGTGCATACAGTAAATTGCTGAATCTAAAAATTAAAAAAGTTAACTGAAAATAAAAAAAATTAAATCAAATTCAAAATATTAATAAATACTATATTACATTATAAATAATAATAATAAAATAACACTGCCACAAACAGCTTATAAGAGAGGCGTTTTTTAAACCCAGATAATTAAATAAATGATTAATTAAAAAATATATATTGCCACATATCAGTCTTCAGTGCTCGAAATCAAGCTTGAACATTTAAAAAACTATTTTCCGTAACTGAAATAAAGCTAAAATAAATATTAAATGAAAGTCTAGAAAAACGAAAATTAACTTGGCAAAAAAACAAAATAAAGCTTACTAAAAATAAAATAAAAAATAAAATAAATAAATAAACAGCCTAAATAAATAAATCACAAATTACTGAAACAAACTAAAATTAAAAGGAAATTAAAAAAAAAAAAAAATCTAGTTCAAAATATTAATAAAAAAAAATACTAGAATAACACTGGCACTAACACATAACAAGAAAAAGAAATTGCCATTCATCTCCATGGCAGTAGTCCACATTTGCCCCATTTGTAGTTAACATTATACTAGCAAAGCACACAGCAAATCTGTCCCGCCATCTACGGTTTCAATATGCCAACACCAGAAAGATAAACTGTGCTCGTAAGGCCACTTCATGATGCCTTTGGTTGCTTAGTTACAATTCTGCACACATAATTCCAGCAAAGTAATTTTCAGTGTATTAATTGCAAGCACAGTCCCTCAGGAGCCGTCTTGGGTCCCGGGTTAAGTGTTTTCCTCGGGGTGCAGTCACGATCGAGCTGGATCATGAACTTGCTAACTTAGTGACTCTCTTGGTCTACTCGGATTGTACCTGCAATCCTTCTGTTAGCAACTAAACCATTAGTCTCCACAACCCGAACCTGTCTGAAACCGAGCAGGACACCTAAGGGTGAAAAATCTCTTTCAAAGCCGTAACAGATGCTGCTTTAAAATCTCCATGTCGCAATTATTGTTCACCTGTCAACACGAAGACAAGCCATAAATCATCTTTGTAATTATCAATTGATTAAAAAAAACTATCTGACGGAGAAAGCAGCTCGCAGTCCTAATACATCAATTTTAATGACATTTCTTAATCCAAAAGACTTGGCAATCACCAGAGACCAATTACAGGCCATGAGATAGAGGCAAACCATTAATAACAAGAGTTAGCCCGTTTCGCCTCAACATCGTTTGGAAAAAAGGGCTTCCAGAGATTCATTTAAAATTGACTGGTAATCCACAAGCATTACATTACACCAAATCTGGATCGTCATGATGTTACACTTTTCAAGACTCAAAGAAAACCAATGCATCCATGAAGTGCAAATTAAAAAAAAAATTCACACACTATTATCACAGTTCAAGCTGAGCAGAGGAAGTAATTAATTTGGAATATTCAATAAACACCTACAGGGCAACACTAAATTAAGACACCTTCTAAGACACCAAAAAAAATTTGATTGAACTCAATAAAAATACAAAATATTATCCAACGGTCCCGAGATACACTTCATGGCCAAGAGTATGCAGACACCCACTTCTAATTAAAAGGTTTTGTGAAGCCTAGTAATTACAGTAAAGCTAAATCTTAATGCTAAAGCATGCAATGACATTCTACTTCAGATTTCACAGTAAACACTCAAAAAGGGTCTTTTCTCCTGTGCACAAAGTGAGATCTGGATAGAAATATTTGATTGTCTCTGTTGGGGAAGAACTTGACTGACCCGCACAAAAACCAGACCTGAACCCCACTGAACACATTTGGGATGAATTGGAAAGCCGACTGTGGGCCAGACCTCATCGCTCAACATCAATGCCTGACGCTCGTGTCTGAATATGAGCAAATCCCAGCAGTCATGTTCCAACATCCAGAGGAACGTTTTTTTACTGCCCAGTTTCAGCCCAGCACGGCGGAAGTAAAAAGTAAAAATTTCTACCCCACACAACCTCAAAGCAAATAATAACAGTGGACATTTGCTCATTTTATCTCCATAATTGTGCTCCCTGCTGCCTGCATTTCTTAATGAAGATGGCAACATATAATTTTCTAAACCGTATTATTCAAATACAGCACGACTGTGTCAGCACCACCCTCGAGATGAGGTCCCTACCCGAATCATCTCACTTTCTCCGATTGTGCTTCTCTCCAACCGCGCTACTAATTTTCACTGAACTACATTTGGGAGGAACAAATTGTCTGTGACACTTCCAAATTTATCATCAACGTTAATAGCGCGCAGCATAATCCGCTCAGTACAAAAGGAAATCAGAGCAAAGTACCATGATCAAATTATTCAATTGTGAAAAGGGCCATAAATACTAGTTGTAAACAGGAACAAATGTACTATCCACAATTTAAAGAAGCAGTTCAGAACTATGAGCCAGTTCCTCCTGCTAGCAGTCAGTTTCACCCAGCTAAAAGTTCACGTTATGCAAATGAACAGGGACGTCTCGTAGCGATGGAACCGCTTGGCTCGTCTCTGTCCCTAAAACAAACCGCTGCACTCTGACTAAACTTTCAGAAAAAAGAAACCGCCTGAAGCAAATAATTCCATCACTGGATAAACGGATATCAGAGACATGAATACGATTACATCCCTTCTGAGGTGTGCTGATTGCTTTTGATGAAAGCGATGAAGAGTCTTTAATGACACGTCTGTAGTTGTAGGATTGAGTCATAAACCCTCGTTCCTGTAATCATTTCCCTCGGTGCAGCCTGATGATTATACAAAAACCCATGCAGAAACGGATGGATGGGAATTTGGGTAGGACAACATGAAACAACATTGGAAATGTATTTAAAGTGACAAAAATAATATTTTGCTCACCAGCATGTTGTTACAAAACTGTGTGACTTATGTTCTTCCATAGAACACAAAGAAAGATGTTTCACAGAATGTCCAAGCTGCTCTTTTTCATACAGTACGAATGGAAAAAGGAGGAAGCACCATAAAAGTATCCACAAGTAATGCATAGAGTACACTAAAATTGTGTACCATATTTAAAGTCTTTAGAAGCCATACGGACAGAGGGTTGAGGATTGAGAACTATTGTGGATTTTCAACAAGTAATTACTTAAATTCTGGTCTTTTCCACTAGGAGAGGAGAGGAACGTTTTTTTTAAAGATAGTTTTGAAAGACGTATCTTATGCTCACCAAGACTGGATTTATTTGTTCACAAATACGGTAAAAGCAGTAATATTGTGAAATATTATTACAATTCAAGACAACCGTTTTCTATTTGAATATATTTTAAAATTGAATTTATTTGGGTGATACAAAGCTGAATTTTCAGCATCATTACTCCAGTCTTCAGTGTCACATGATCATTCAGAAATCATTCTAATATGCTGATTTAAGAAAAATGTATTATCAAAATTGTGCTGCTTAATATTTTTGTGGATTTTTTTTTTTTCATGACTCTTTGATGCATAGAAAGTTCAAAAGAACAACATTTATTTGACATGGAAATCTTTTGTAACATTATGAATGTCACTTTTGATCAATTTAATGCATCCTTGCTGAATAAAATACATTTCTTTAGAACAAAAAATAACTTTAATATATTTTTTCATTATAGCCATTCAAATCATCAATTGATAAAATAAAAAGATAAAAAAAACTATAAAATAAACCATTTACAAAGAACAGAAAGAAAAGAGAGAAAATTCAAATCAAAATTTGACAGAAAAGGACAAAAAAGCATCATAAAAGTAGTCCATAAGAATCGTGCACAATATTCAGTCTAGAAATACAAGTCTTCTGAAGCCACTATGATCATTAAATGCAAGCATGCTATGGTGGATATTCAGCAAATGACTCAAATTCAAACTCATTCAGTGAAAAGAACAAAATTTATCATGTGACATCAGACGCATGGCTTTTTTGAAGCTCAACAGTATGGAAAAACTATCAACATTTGCATAGAAAAGAGCCACTTGGACATTCTACAAAACAAATCATTCTGTGTGCCAAAGACGACAGACAGTTTTTGAACAACACGAGGGCTAGTAAAATGATGACAAAATGTTCATTTCTGACTGAACTAACCCTTTAACACAAAAATCAACAAGATAATGTCAATAGTCAAAACATGTTAAAACATGCCAATATTTATTTTTTTATACGTTTTCATCAACAGTCATACACAGAACATGGCAAGTCCTATTAAATTCTGTCATTATTTTCTCACCTTCATGTTGTTCCAAACTAGGGATGTTCATTTTAACCGGTTAACCGTTAACCGACCGTATAGAATTTTGACCGATTATTACAATCAGTTAAACGGTTTAAAAAGTCATTCATTCATTTTTTTTTCCCAGTAGGCCTAATTTATCAAAACATTGTTAAAAACATTAACCGTTAAAATATGCTATGCATATAAAAAATTTAATTTTTAGAGAAAAACAAAACAAAACAAAACATAAGTTGCGTATAAGTCGCATTTTATTATTTCATTCAGAAATAGGCCTAATGCAGACGCAAAATGTTTACAAATAAACACTTATAATAAACACTGTAAACATAGCTAGGCTATTTTAGTTCCCCTCACTCCACAACAAATCCTTTCAATTTAACAGTATTTAGAAAAGAACAAGAATTAAAAATAGAAGAAGCTATAGCCTACACTGTAAAAAAAAAAGTTGGGCAAACTTAAAAGTTTAAGGCAACCAGCTTCAGCAGATTTTTTAGTTTTCTCAACTTCTTATTTTAAGTTTATACAACAAAAAGTTGAGAAATTTCCTAAAAAATAAGTTGAGAAAACTCAAAAATCTGCTGAAGCTGGTTGCCTTAAGCTTTTAAGTTTGCCCAACTTTTTTATTTTTTACAGTGTATAAACGACAATGTATTTGAATGCCAAAATATTATGTATTAGCCTATGTAGCTACTTCACTGGCGTACCAATATCCATGTAAAACAAAATGTTTTGCATAACTTCACGGCGGAGCGGTGATAACGCTTAACGGCACAGATTTTGCTACATATTTAAAATGAGCAGTGTGTTTTTTTCCATATGTTTGACTGACTGTATTTTATGATAATGAACAGGCGCATTGTCAAGGTAGCAAAGCTTAACTGTGTGCGCACATGCGGTGCCAGCGCAATCACACAGTGGAAGCAACTACTCCTTTTAGTCATAAAGATAATCGGAATTGTAAAAGGTTTGCTTTTATTTGTGTACATTCACGACACAAACTAATTTTTGTGCTTTTGTAAAATAGTCCTAAAGAAAAATAGGATGCTGCTGTCTGCCTTTTCCTTTTGCGCAGCATAAAAATGAACCGAAACTCTGCATACTAGGCTGCTTGTTAGACAGTTTTTTCTTTCGTTTTCTTAATTTATTATTTAAGTAAAGATACTGTATATTGTGAATCCTCATGTTCTGTTGTTTGCTGCTTTTTGCGCATGTAAAATGAATCCCCAGAAAACAAATGTTATAGTAGCCTATTTTTAACGGGTCACAGACAATTATCCTTTCTAATTTAATTCAATTCTAATTTAAAATAATCTTGTCGGTTAATGGTTAATAATCAGTTAACGAGCGTCGGCTGTCGGTTAGGAGAAAAAACCTAAATGAACATCCCTATTTCAAACCATGTTTATTTCTTCCTTTAAACACAAAAGACGATATTTTGAAGAATGTTGGTAACCAAACAGATGCCTTCCATAGTATTTTTTTTCCCTACCGTTGAAGTCAATGGCTAGCGCGAACTGTCTGGTTACCAATAATATCTTCTTTAGTGTTCAACAGAAGAAAGAAACTCACACAGGTTTGGAGGGCGAGTGCATGATAAAGTTTTCATTTTTAGGCGAACTACCCCTTTAAAGCAATACCCTGCTGAACGAACAGACAACTTCATAGAACAGACTACATCATTCATAACCAGGATTGTCCAGCAGGTTTAGAGAGCTTTAGTTAACAGTGAATGCTAAACAGGTTCATATTAAAGCATATGTTAATGTCCATGATGACCCCAGAGGGGCAGTATTTAGTGGCTAGTTTCCCAGCTACGGCAGGCCAGTCCACAGAGGCCAAGTGCATCTAGGAAAATCATAAATCATCGGCGCTGTTTTACACCTGAACTCTCTCTAATGCCCTAGACAGAGCCGCTATCCTTGAAGGCAGATTCAATTATTTACCCAGCAAATAAATTATTACATAATGCCCAAGCACGCAACGTCCCACAGTAGCGCATACTTCCCGGCCATGTCTGACAATTTGTTTCCATCTGAAACATTTAGAGAGAAGGAATTATACTCGATAATGGGTACGTGATAGAGTGCAAACAGAGAATGTAACGCAGAAGAGAGGAATAAAATGGCGAGGAGAGGGAGCGTGCTGAAGATCTGAAACACGAAGCTGTCAGGTGTGAGAGGGATTTGAGAGCGGCCCTCTTAACCTACACCCTGCTGGGTATCAGTGCTGCCGGGAGGGGCTCTGTGTTACGGCTGGAGATTACAGGCTCCGATAAGCACTACATTCACTGGTCATTAAGCCAATGTATAAGTGCTTTGATTCAGCCTAGCGAGTCTATTTTTAAACAAACACTGACTTCTGGTTTTGCAGTGAAGTCATAGGTCTCAAACTAGGGAATGAGCTTGGGCTGGCGTGTAATTCCTAGCATAGTGTGAGAACTATGTAGTGAGACTAGTGTTATAAATAATTGTCTTTCTTTGGTTACAGTTCATCAGTGAATGTTATTCTATGGAGAAAAATCTTTCTGCTTTAAAAGTTTATTTCTGCACAATACAATGTACAACTAAATAAACAAATCAATAAATTAAAGTCATCCAAGCCCAAAATTGATTTTCTGATTCCTATTATCATAAAATAAATAATAATTTGAATGTACTCATTCTCATTTAAGGTAATAATAATAACACTACTACATTAATTTACAAACATATATAAGTTAAGTAAATTATTATTGAATTGAGTAAATTCAACTCAATTTGAGTGAGTAAATTATTATTATTATTAGGTCATTTTTAATAATTTACTTATAATAATGTACAATATTATTATTAATAATAATACATTTAAAATGTACTAAAATGTACATGTATAAGTTAATTTATAATTATAATGAATAATAATAATAATAATAATATTAGGTCACTTTTATTAATTTAATTTACTTATAATAATGTATAATATTAATAAAAATAAATAAATAATAATACTAAATGTAAATATACTAACATCAATAATTAAAATTATTGTTATTAATAATAATAATAATAATAATAATATACTCATTCTAACTGTATTATTATTATTATTATTATTATTATTAGGTCATTTTTATTAATTTAATTTACTTAAAATAATTTATTCATGACTAATTTATTTAACAACAATAATAATAATAATAATACTTTACATACATGAAATGTATTCTATTATATATTTTTTATTATTAATAATAAACGTTATGTCAACGTACTATTTTACTATTTTAAAAAAATGAAACCTATAAAACAAATATAAAACAGAAAAGAAAAAAGAAAACAAATTCTTAACAAAATTCAGTTGAAAGTGTGTCAGTTTTCATAATCTTTCATCAAAATTGAATGGATCAGATCTCTCCGATGTAAGTCTATGAGATTTTATTTATTTATTTTTGGACAATTTATCATCCACCAGGCAAAAATATTACTTCAGATTGCCTACAAAAGTTACAGCACATCTTCTAAACAAATTGAAGCATTATTCACGTTCATAGCACAAACTCTGTGGGATGAGTTACATGCCACACTTTACACTTTAGTTTATTAAAATCCCTAACACCAAGTATGAGCGATAGTAACAAGTTACTAAGCAAACACAACAAATAGCATCACATCAAATCCCAAAGGACACGATGAAATCCCATGCTACATTATTTCCCATTAACCATGACTTTCCCTCAGAAATGTCACATTACGGATATTAAATGCATTGCCACTTTTAAATTAAAATGCAAATGCTGTTTCGTGCAGTCGCTAACGTCTATGAATGTAAAATCTGATTTCAGAGTTCATCAGGATCCGGCGCTGTTAAAAGCACTTTACAATTGCCAATCCAACACGACCACGCTGAGTTTTCAAGTGAAATCCTGTTTCAAAACAGATGGAGAGAGAAAAGCTCTGCGAATCTACAGAGCGGCAGGGGTTGAAGGTGACAGCTCGCGCAGGGTATGGATAGCGGACAACAGTCTCTAATGGCTCGCACGGCCTCTTAAGAGCTCGGAAACTGTGCAGTTCGCTCAAGGCCCTTTGCCCTCTACATTAACAAGTATATTACTCCATTTGCTTTGGCTCTGAGCTGAATATTCCGCATACTAATTCTCATCGCAGACTCTGACATTCACTCAGCCATGGATTCCCAACTGGCTGAAGTCCACAAATTATGAAGCAGTCTAACATGGTCTCTCGCTGATTTGACCTCTCTGTGCGGCCCAATTAAGGTATTGCATTTGTCTTGTCAGCAGTTAGACTGTGGTTTTCATCTCATCTGTTTGTTTTAGGCCGGTTCGGGCTGCCAGCGCATCCTCATGGGTTCGGTCTATATATGGCCTCGGCATGCCAGGAGTCCTGCTGCGTATTTACACACTTCTGCAGATCTATATTCACCCACAGTGCCAAGGTTCAAACACTGGTATCATGCTATGTGTTTCCAGTTCTAACTGATTCAAATTGTCCTGAATTGGGCATTTTTTCATGCTCAATTTCTGAAGTATCATGTACAATCAATCTGAAGTGAGCATGCATCACCTCAGATCTTTTAACTTTTTTTTTTAAAAGCAACTTTCAGCAAAAAAAAAAAAAAAAAAAGTAGTTAGCTACTTAGTAGTTATTCAATAAATTTGCACATTATGCATGATGTGTGCTGGAAACAAATAAATAAATGCATAAATATATAAAAGCATGAATAAATAAATGATGAATAAATGAATTCTACACTATTGTTTTTTTTTTTTTTTTTTTTTTATATTTTATGCTCACCAAGGCTGCATTTATGTGATCAGAAATACAGTAAAAACAGCAATATTGTGAAATATTATTGCAATTTCAAATGTGTATTTTCTATTTGAATGCATTTTAAAATGTAATTTATTCCTGAGAAGCAAAGCTGAATTTTCAGCATCATTACTCCAGTCTTCACAGTGTTTCCCCTGCCATTATATTAGGGGGGTGCCGTCAAAAAATGGAATTTGGTAAAAATAATTGTTCAGTTGTTATATTGACTGCTGTCATTAAAAGAAACACATGAACACCATGATTCCTTTAAGTGTTTGTGTCGGTGTCCGTCTGGCCCCAACCTTCATGCCAGAACATGAAGAAAGATTCATATTGGCTGGCTTTCCTATTGGCTAAAAAAGGCTGCTCCCTTGACTCTTTTTTGCCATTTATAGAGTGTAAGGCTGTCAAAGAGACAGGTGTGATTCTCAGGACACTCTTTCAGTGAAATCTGTCAGGTAGTAGAGACATGTTATGCAGAGTATTAAACCAATTCTGACCTTTCCCTGCTAGCAGAAAAACCATTTAAGGTGTTTACATGACCTCGCATGTCATTGACTTAATAATGTTTAATATAATAGATGTAACCTCGCTGATTAGGCAACCTACAAAAACAACTTCCCTCTGCTTTTCCTTCTGCGGCAGCGTAACTGGCCACCAAATTCAACAATATTTGCATCTACTCATTTATTTGACTAACACTTTGTCATTTGGTTTAGCAGGCATTAGCAGACAAAACATGCAGTGCAGACAGGTAATTTATCAAATCACAAACAACACCTCGGGCCTAACTAATTAATAAAGATTTTGCCTTGGCAGCGCAAGAAGAAAATAATGTGACGAATGACATGCATGACAGACGTTTCCGACAATACTGCAGCCGAGAAACTGACACAGCCTCCATCTTCTAAATTAGGATCTGCTTTCATTACTTTCACACAATTCACTACCATAAATAGACAAAGAAATCAAACACTACTCTCAAACTCAGCTTCACTTTGTGTTGCATAAACAAAGCAAATGCCATATCAATAAAACATACTAGCGTACATCTTCAAATGTCTAAAATAACACCTCTGCGTGCTTATTTTTATATTATAAGCATGCATGACACAGAACTGCTGCCCAGATTGTTTTATATAAACATTAACCTACATTTTCCAGGCAGTTTGCCTGAGGTCAGAAGAGATAATGCATCACAATAGACAGCCACGCTAAAATATGTGGGAAATTATGCAATGTAGCACCAGGTAGGGGCGTTTCTCCTTTTATAATACTGTTTTGAATATAAATGGATATAAAATCATCTTTATCTGAAGTGCAGAGTAGTTCACAAGCTGTACAAACAATAGAGCTGCTTTGTTGTTGAAAAAAACGATAGAAGACATTTGCAAGTTTTGTTTCCTACAATGGACTGTAGGTAAATATCCAGCTCATCCATCCAGCGCTCTATTTGTTTTCTGTCTTGTGAAATGTCCTGTTATTATTTTGCTGCAAACGATTCAGTGCTGAACTGTCAGAATTAATCAAACTGAATCCTGAACAATTTCTGACCTTTTTGCAAACCTGTTTGACCAATTAGATCACATATTAGTGGATCATTCGTGAATCTGGCAACATTAGTCTAAACACTTAATTTTGTTAACGAAAACTATGACGAAAAATATTCACTAATGACATTATTAAACACTAACTGTGACTATATCAACATGCAATATCACTGACGAAAAAAAGAGAGTAAAATGTAGTTTACAAAATAACTCTCTCTATCCAAAATGTCTATTTTCTTCAACCAAAAAGAAAAAAAAAGAAAGAAAAAATGCTTGGGTTGCCAGATATTACAGAAAGTGTTTAAATCCTCCTATCAGAGCTCCAGTATATTACTTTATCTTTGCAACCTGGCAACCATTTGTGCATACACTCTCTCTTACACCACAGAAAAGCACTGATGGTCTGAAAACATGTAGTTTAGAGATCTCCATCATATATTCTGCTCAAATGAAAGTGTAAAACAGGCAGCTTGTGTTCATTCACACAGTCGTTTGCTGCGTAAATCTGCCTTTAAACCTTCTCCGTGATAAACTGCAATAAATCCAAACATGGATCTCCACTATATTGTTTGCGATTGAGGTTGCTGAACAAATGCTCTTACGCAACCTCTGTGGCACAATACAAAGTCATTTTATTGTTGTTTTCATAGAAAGGCATGAATATAATTTGGAATTATTGTAATTAATATTAGGAATGTCTGATTAAGCTTTACTGGTTTTCATAATGAAGAGACTGTGCTTATATTTATAATAATATAACAAATCAGGAAACTAGATTTGGTGAAATAAACCATGCGTGTATGATTATATATGAAAGTGGAATTAAAATTAGGAATGTCTCTGTTTTTAGCTTTTGAGAGAAGTTTTGAGTTTTACCAGCTTTCATAGACTGAGCTTATATCTATGATAATGAATCAGGAAACTATATGATGTAAAATAAACCATGTGTATGATAAGGATAAAAATGGAATTAATATTTGGAATGTCACTGTTTTAGTTTTTGAGAGAAGCTTTTGAGCGTTACCAGTTTTTTATAATGTAGAGACTGTGCTTAAATCAGGAAACTAGATAAGGTTTAATAAACCATGTGTATGATTATAGGTGAAAGTGCAACAATGCTGATGTGATTTCTCAAATGACAACAATTATGATCAGTAATCGTGATTATAATTTTGAGCAAAATAATTGTGATTATCAGTTTAATCATTATGCAGCATGACTAAAATGTGTCTAAGTTATAACTGACTAAAACTAGACTAAAAGTCTAGAAATATGAGAAAACCAAAAAAGCTTACAAAATCAGAGCTGATAGAAAACTCACATATGACTTGACGGCTGAATTATTATCAGAGAAAATGAATCTCAGGTTGGCAATCTTCACTGACACATAAGGATTTATCAGTAATATTTGACTGGGGCACGGGGGTAAAAAGGGTCTAGCGATGCCTCTGGCGTCAAGTTGATCTGTCCTCGGTTCTCAAGAAATCAAGCATTCATTCTCTCAATCTGATATTAAATCCAATGAGCTTTATAATCGTGACCTCGCCTGCACCAGCCTTCCTGCACCGATCCTCTCCACTCATAACAACATACCCGGAAGGTATCTATATCCTGAAAATAATAAAACCGCCTCGCTTTCAAAAAATAAATTCTCATCTCAGTCTTAAGAAAGCTGCAGAAATCTCTCCCTGCTTCAATATTCTACTATTCTGAAAACATATTAGCGCTGCCAAGGCAAAACCTCTCATTCTTTGTTCTTCCTTTTGTACTTGCTTTCAAAACATATTGATTTGGAGAAGAGAAGGATGGACCAATATGACCGGCATCACAACACTCCCTGAGCACAGCGCAAATGTGGACCAAAATATAACTAAACATAGTCCAACCTTGAGAGCATTCAGCGATATATTTCTGCACTCGTTCGTACTACTGCAAGTGTCAAAACATTGACGGGCTGTGTGCGTGTGCAACTGCTTAGAGTCCAAACTGTAAGCCTTTAATCCGGAGCATGTTCCAAGCTGCTACCTGATACATTTGCCAATGTTATCAATGTCTGCGTCTGCAAACATGACAGCACTGCTATTCCACCGAGACCCACTGCTGCTGCGACGGAATCCACACTTCTGCGTGTGCATGAGAACACATGCATGGCATGACACGGATTATCCCGACGACACGGGGGCAAGCGGGTCGAGTGTTATGTGTGTAGTGACGTGTGAAATATGTTTATATTGAGAGGCAGCTGACCTCTGAGATAACAATGAACTCACTTACACATGCACTGTTGTATCATTTGCACATGCAATCTATTTTTTTCGATCTGTAATAGTCCCGTAACGTTGCCTGGTAGGGGTAAATTCAGATTGCATTTGTGTACTTACGAAAGAGTAATGTTTTTCTATGCATAATAGCCTACAGGTTCAACAAAAGCTTCCTACTGTAACAGCCTCCCTTATGATATTGTACCAATCAATAAGGACATGCATGGGAAAGAAACTCAAATCAGGGCTCCAGGAGATCTACTTTCCTGCAGAGTTTAGTTTCAACTCTTATACAAGGGTTTTCAAGGGTCTGCAACAAAAAAGGCACCATATGGGGTCCTTGGATTGGCATGTAAAATAAAAATTCTGTTTATATCAGTCAATTTTTTTATTATTTTTAAATAATATATATATATATTTAAATATTTTATTTACTTTTCTATTTCAATATAAATTAAAATCCAAATCCATAAGCAATGGACTGAAATAGAAAAATATATATCAGTCAAAATGTTATTCTGTTTACATATACATTATATTTAAATATAAATATAATAACTGATATGCAAAACAAACATTTTTGTTTTGCATTTCAGTTCATATCTTATCAGTCAATTTCAGCTCATATCATATCACAAAAAATTTTTATTCGGTTTTAAGAAGTATATTTAATATTTTATTTACATTTATATTTAAATAGAAATTGGAATGCAAACCATATGATATGGACTGGAACGGAAAAATAAATATAAGTCAATATTATATTCTGTATACATATATATTATGTTTAAATCTAAATTAAATAACTGTTTGGCAAAACAATTTTTGTTTTGCATTTCAGTCCACATCTTAGTCATTTTTCATTCTGTTTAAATATATATGCATATAATATGGTTTAAATATAATACTTTAATACAAATATTATATATATATCATTAATTTTTCACTTAAAAATAATATTAAAACATTAAATATTTCTGTTAATATATAATAAATATATCATATGAGATAATTACATATCATTTTTGGATGCTTTGGCTAATCTAAGAGCAAAAAACACCATTAAACAAACATACATTTCTACTGTACAAACACTACAGTAGAAAGATGAACCCAGAACACTGTAAATGATCTGTTTCCTCAAATAACTACATGTACATTAACACTGATTTAGTAAAATGCAATAATGCTTGTTAAAGTAATTAATTAAGTCGTTAAACAAAAGTAATCTGTCACTGGTTTTAAACCTTTTATAAATAAAAAAAGATCGCCAACGCCGCTGTACACTAACACCTGACCTAGAGGTGGTCAATGGTTGCGTCTCCAAACATAGCGAGCTGTCTACCTAGACAGCATTTTTGGGGCATTTAAGATTTTAGTTCGCATGTATTGACAATAAAAGTCCGTCTGGAAAGATTAGGAGAAGCAACCATGGACTTTTGATTCACTTAAGGGTTGCAACTAAACTATCCATGCAGGTAGATCTCCAGCGTCTCAGGCCGAAACCAAGTATTTGAAGTATCCAGGACAAAAGCATCCTCCATGTGGTCCAAGTGACCCAATCCAGTGTCTGCTATTAAAATCCCAGCAGGAAGTTTCCCCACATCCAGCAGAAGAGGATGGCGCACACAAACACCTTCACCGAACGCGCGCGCCTGGCATGTGCCGAGCTGCCACCAGAACGCGCACGTGACATAATATCGCTCCATGCAATAATAATATACAGTTGCCATCCTCGTCAGCATCTCCAGCCTCACCTCCAGATCGAGTTACCCTGTGATGCCAGGCGTCTGTCCTTGTTTCTCAGATGTGGACGCTGTTCTTCAGGCGCTGGCGGTTGTTTCTTCGCATGGCGCGGTAAAGTGTGTTGCGGCGTCTCCTCGCATCAGTAGCAGGTGTGTTTCTCCCTCTTTGTGCGCTGGAATGAGTTGGTCCTGGGAGTTGACAGATGCTGTCCGCACACAGAGACGCGAGTGAATGCTGCTCCGCTCTCTCCCAGCTGATACTTTACTCCACACAAGCGCCTCCCACTTACAGCGCCATGAGCTCCGGCTCCGACTGCGCGTTTGCGCGAGAATCGGCGGCACCTACTGGCGAAGTGTGGAAGTGCAGCACATTAACTCCTTTCACAGAATTCCTCTTTTATTTTAATTATCTTACAAAATGTCAAAATGCTTTTGTTATATAAAAAAATAAAAAATACATCTAAAAAATATGCAGGGGGAAACAATAGAAACATTGACTCATATTTCTTGTGGATCAACTGTTTAACTTACATTCATTTTAAAGTAATCCATATAGAATATGAGATAAGCATCAAAACACCTACATAAAGTACTGTTCAAAAATTTAATTTAATTTTATTATTTTGTTTTGTTTTGTTTTATTTTGTTGCTGATCAAAAGAAATTAATTCTTACATTCAGCAAGGGTGCATTAAATTGATCAGAAGTGACATTAAAGAAATGTAAATGTTACAAAAGAGTTTGATTATAAATGCTGTTCTTTTAAACTTTATATTCAAAAATGTACCACAGTATCCACAAAAATATTAAGCAGAACAACTGTTTTCAACATTTTATTTATTTATTTTATTCCTGTGATGGCAAAGCTGAATTTTAAGTGTCACATGATCCTTCAGAAACCATTATAATATGCTGATTTGGTGGTAAAGAAGTAATAATAATAATAATAATAATGTTTCTTTAGCATCAAATCAGCAAAATTAGAATGATTTCTGAAGGACCATGAGACACTGACAATTCAGCTTTGCCATCATAGGAATAAATTACATTTTATTATATTATAATAGAAACCAGTTGTTTTAGTTTGTAATAATATTCACAATATTACTGTTTTTGCTGTACCAAATAAATGCAGCCTTGGTGAGCATGAGAGATTTCTTTCAAAAACATAACAAATTACTCACAGATTTCAATCTTTTGAACGGCAGTTTGCAAGTATTAGATAAAAGTGAGAAATATTTTAAACAATACTTAAATTATATCACATTGAAGATTTGGGATTCACGGCTTTGCCATAATCAACCATTTTCCTTACTGTAATTCCCTTCATTCCTATCAATGTTTTAATGTGCTCAAATTCAGTTCTAAATGACGCTAATGTGTTTTCAATATTGACTGTTTACAATTATGAATGTAGAAGTGACCAAAACAGACAAATGTTGTTTTTAAGGCACTATTAAAGGAGAATAACATACTCTCAGTTCACTTGAGTGATGTGAAATTAAAGAGAGTGCACTTGTCACACATTTGCCAGGTACTGACGCTGGCACAGCAATGCCCAGTGTGGCACGGTGATTAATTATGGATTATATACACATGACACATGTTTTAATTCATCTGGCTGAGATAAACATCTTTCCAATGACACCTAGTAAATGTACACAGTAAATTCTGTGACGTGAGGTGGTTGTTGGTTCAAATCCCACAAGCTGTAATCTGTAACAATGTAAGGTTAAAGGTATCAGCTGAATGAAAATGACTAATAATTTCCTTAGCATGTTCCTGGTTAATGTTGTGTATGCTTTATCAAGTGAACCAGTGAAACCGTTAGTCGCTCGAGGGCTTGTTTAAACCCCGCACATCCTACAGGTGTGTTTTCCAAACCCAAGGGAAGGAATACACACTGATATCTGCTGATTTTTCTATGAAGTGGCAATTGGAGCCTAGATATATAATACATCACAAATGTTTAAATATTGAAGGTTTGCTCTCATTAATAATAAACCACAACTAGCAGGTCAAAGGTCGTGGGTTCTCTGATTCGCTCCCTGTCACATATGCGCAGACATTGTCCTAACAGCACGCCTGCAATTTATGGATATGTATTCAGCTCTGTTTGAGTAGGAATAGCTCCAGGGCCACAGCGCAACACTTCGTTGGGATCCACTGGACCTGAACGTGTTTTTCCGAGCGACCGCTGCTTGAGTTTGGAGCCTCAGCACGTAACGCACCGCTGCTGCTGGTCATGCGTGCAGCTTCATTTCCATGTTTTTCCACCAACATACAATTAGGACTCTGGTTCTGTGCTTTGGTAGGCATGATTTAGTTGATGCCTATGAAAAGGCAACGCATAAAAATGGTATATGTTCATATATTTCAATTAAATATCTTGTATGATCTGTATTTGTTCAGAAGAGTGTAATAAATGAGAAATATCTGAAACAAAACTTAAATTTACGGATGATTTGAGATTCACAGCTTGCTATGACCGACAGTTGTAGTTTCTACAGTATATGTTCCTGTATATAGTTTCTACTGATGTTTTAATGTGGTCATATTCAATGGTGTAAAATGTTTTCAGCATTGACTGTTTATAATTATTAACGTAAAAGTGTCCGAAAAAGACAAATGTATTTTAAGGAACCATTAAAGAAGAAGAATATACTGACATTTCACTTGATTTTACATTAATATGATACAACTGTTTAACTTAGATTTTTTATTGTAAAATGAGAATATCAGCCATAAAAAAATATGAAAAAGCATGAAGATAACTACATACAATACCATACAAAAGTTTAATACTAAAACAAAATAATATATATTTTTTTACTTTTTATCAGCAAAGATGCATTTAATTGATTAAAAGTGACATTAAATAAATGTATAATGTAATCCTGAAAAAAATGATGTATTAAGGTTTCCAAATGTTTTTGACATTGAAAATAATAAACAAATCAATATATTAGAATGATTTCTGAAGGATCATGTGACAGAAGACTGGAGTAATAACTTGTGAAAATTCCGCTTTGCATCACAGAAATAAATTACATTTTAAAAGATATTCGGTTAGAAATCAGTTATTTTAAATTGCAATAATATATGATAATATTACTGTTTTTACTGTATTTTTTAGTCAAATATGTGCAACCTTGGTGAGCATAAGAAACTTCTTTCAAAAACAGTGCTTATACATCAATATGAAACAAAAAAGCCCACTTTTATGATCTAATCAATTCCTGATCAAGTCCAATCTCACTTTTTTCTTGTTAAATATTCTATTTCACTCAAAAAAGACTAAATCTCTCACATTAAAATGGGTTTTATATGCTGTTTCATGACGACTTTGAAGCAAGTCCTCATAAAGCTCCTCAAATAGATCTTCTTCAAAAAGACGGGCCGTTCTTGCATTCAAAGGACTTCCTGCAAATGCTCTATATAAGGTCCATTGCTTTCTGCACATACAGTTCAATTTTCATTAGACGCACAGAAAAAGAAAGACACGGAGATCCAAATCTAAATTGCTGACCGCCCCCGTTAGTCCATGTTCCATTATGGAGGCTGGACAGAGCCGTCTGGATAATTGGTCACCAGAGGAAAAGCCTCACCTGTATGGTGGGATTGTCCAGCTCTCGGTCACTAACAACTTCATCCATCTGCAAGCGGCTAGTTTAATGTACCGCCGGGCTCTGACCTTTGCTCCCCGTCCCTCACGCCACAACGCTCAGAAAGCGTATCTGTAAACAGGATCAGACTCATGTTATTGGAACAGTTCATTATTTACTCAGCCTCATGTCACTCCAAACCCATATGTTGTTGTTTTTCTGTATTGCACATGTTGTATGGATCGCTTTTATGGATCTTTTGAGACCTTGACAGACATGGATGAAGATTTGTCAGATATGCTTATTTTGGAAACTAAAAAGCATACAGGATTTGGATTGACATGAAGCAAATAATATTGTAAATAATTGGCAGCAAATAATAAAATATGTGGTTGAACAGCTTCTTTTACACAATACTGTTCAGAAGTTTGGGGTTTCTTTAAAAAAACATTCAAAAAACTTTTGAAGAGTCATCTGATTCATGCTTGATTAAAACACTGCAAGCCTTTCAGAATGGCATCACCTCCTGCTTTGGCTAAAAACATCCGATATTGATCTGATGCATTTGTATGAAAAGTTTTCAGTTGTTTGCAAAGCCGTTCTATTAATGAGTGCCTTGATGCTCCTTTTCATGCATGTCAATCCAGCATAACATAAACTTGAAAAGAACCATCTTTTGCATCAAAGTGTATCTGTGCATCAGTATTTTCATCTCTGCTATGCAGGCTGACCATAAAAGCATGCAAAGAGTCTCGGTAAAAAGATCAGACACTATTTTCACACTGCACTACATGTTACAGAGTCTCAAATAAGCAGGTTCCCAGAGGCACAGAGTCATTTGCGTTGTCTTCACGGTAGTTATATGCTTAAATGCTATTTTGATTTCAAAAACAGTGTGTGGAAAAATGCTTAATGCTCATTAATGTTCAGAAAGTGTGTAAAAACATCCATTAGAACAGCACAACACAAGAGGCTGATCAAGGACATCCTAAACCTCAATTTGAGATATTCTCACTTTCAAAAAGAGCACTTCATACATAAAGCGAACACCACCACGATGAAGAGTGGTCCTTAAACATTCCAGCAAAACCCTTGTGTGCCGAGACATTAATTGGAGGCTTTTGTGGAGGCTTTAAGAATGGAATAGACAACCCTTAATCCACTCCACACAACTGTCCTCCTGCAGCCCGCATCTAATGTGTGATCAATACAGAAAGTGACTACTGTTAGCTGCAATTAAGAGACAACGCATCCCGTTTGCTATTTTCAGCATTTCCCATCTAGAGGAAGTGCAACAGGGAGGATAATTGCGTATTGACAAAAAAGATACACACATGCACATACACACACACACACACACACACACACACACACTCCAGTACTGTCATCGTGTGGCTTCAGCAGGGCTGTTTGCTGACCGTTTAACTGCTCCGTGTGAAAGAAAAACCACCACCAGCTCGGCTGACAAACAGCGTGATGAAGATGAATGAAGAAACTAGCAATTACCTTTTCAGTTAGTGGTGAAACTCAACACATTTCTCAGGGGTTACTCTTCATCTCAGATGTTTCTCCTCTGAAAAACAGCATAAAAGAAGCAATATTGACAGAAAAGCTGAAAATAAATGTGCAAAGCAGCTCAGATCATTTGCTCCTGGATGAATTTGTTAAAAAATACTTTCAGTAAAACCTGTTTTGATTGCAGAAATTATCTATAGGCATTATAAAATAAAATACACTCAAATCTTGCTACACACACACACACACACACACACACACAGTTTTGGCATCTATTGTATAACACTTGCAAATTATTCTCCAAAAAATATATAAATATTAGAGCTACCAGCTGTTTGCATTTAATATAATAGGTCTCATTTTATTAGTATTATAAAATTTATGATGTACTAATATGAGTAAAAAGAAAGGAAATAATTTCTCTGAAGAGAAAAACAACTTTTTTATTGCTTTTTAACCACAAACACGATGGCAAAGCATAAAAATAATGATGAAAGATATTGAAAATCTTTCATTTTTATTTTTATTATTTCAGCTGCCCTCCTGGATAGCAGTTTTTATTTCAGTTTCTATAAGACTTTTCTTTTTCATTATAAATCATGTTTGTCTTCAGTCCTTCCTGTATTAACATTTCTGGAAAGTATTTTTTTGACTGCTAAAACCAAGTCACCGTTGGTTTATTGAAGTAAAACATAACTGTGGTAGAATCAGCAGTTACCATGGTAAAAGGTCTTTTATCTCTTAAAATACTCTCTCAAACACTCAGCTCTTCATTAGTATGAAAGTGCGCCATCTACTGGTCAATACTAAATTACAGAATGACAAACAGACAAACACATCCAAATATTATGTGATGAATATACATATATAAAGTATATATATATATATATATACAGTATCTCACAAAAATTGAGTACACCCCTCACATTTCAGCAACAATTTTAGTATATCTTCTCAAGGGACAATACTACACAAATGAAACTTGGATATATTTTAGAGTAGTCAATGTGCAGCTTGTATAGCAGTAAAGATTTACTGTCCTCTAAAAATAACTCGACATACAGCCATTATTGTCTAAATAACTGGCAACAAAAATGAGTACACCATAAGTGAACATGTCAAAACTGTGTCCAAAGTGTCAATATTTTGTAGGGGCACCATTGTTATCTAGCACTGCCTTAATCCTCCTGGGCATGGAATTCACCAGAGCTGCACAGGTTGTTGCTGGCATCCTCTTCCACTCCTCCATAATGACATCACGGAGCTGCTGGATGTTAGACACATGGTGCTTCTCCACCTTCCGCTTGAGGATGCCCCACATGTGCTCAATAGGGTTCAGGTCTGGAGACATACTTGGCCACTCCATCACCTTCACCTTCATCAGCAAGGCAGTTGTCATCTGTGTTTGTGTTTGTGTTTGGGGTGGTTGTTATGTTGGAAAACAGTTTCTGGCCACTGTACTGTAACTCAGTTCCAGGCTGTTACTGAACTTCTTATAGCCTCGGCCATCTTTGTGGAGAGCAACAATTCTAATTCTCAAATCCTCAGAGAGTTCTTTGCCATGAGGTGCCATGTTGAACATCCAGTGGTCAGTATGAGAGAATTGTACTCAAAGAACCAAATTTTAACTGCTCTAAAACAAGATACACAAATTTGTATGGTCCTGTCAAGCAGACAAAAACATGAACATGATGAATAGGACATGTGGCTTTGCATGGTTAAACAACGTATAGCTGTTATCACTTAGGGTGTACTCACTTTTGTTGCCAGCTTTTTTGACAATAATGGCTGTATGTCGAGTTATTTTCAGAGGACAGTAAATCTTTGCTGCTATACAAGTTGCACATTGACTACTCTAAAATATATCCAAGTTTCATCAGCATTCATCAGCATTCTTCAGCACCCCAAGCATCAGAAAAATCAGGCCCTTTCTGACAGAGCATGCTGCACAACTTCTTGTCCAGGCCCTTGTCGTTTCTAGGCTGGACTACTGCAATGCTCTTCTGGCTGGACTTCCATCAAACACAATCAAACCTCTACAAATGATTCAGAATGCAGCGGCACGACTGGTCTTCAACGAGCCCACAAGAACCCATGTTACACCTCTCGTCATCTCATTGCACTGGCTACCAGTGGCAGCTCGCATCAAGTTCAAGACACTGATGCTTGCATACAGAACGACCACAGGCTCAGCACCCTCCTACTTCCACGCACTATTACAAATCTACATCCCCTCCAGAAGTCTGAGATCTGCTAGTGAGCGACGCCTTGTGGTACCATCACAGAGAGGCTCAAAATCACTCTCCAGAACATTCTCATTCACCATTCCTGGATGGTGGAATAATCTTCCCACCCCTATCCGGAATGCTGGATCCCTGTCAATCTTCAAGCAACAACTGAAGACTCATCTCTTTCGGCACTACTTGACTTCTTCCTAAACTTGTTCTTAAAAAAAAAATAAAAACTTTCCCTTTATCTTTCTCTCCTTCCCTTGCTAGCTTGTACTTATTTGAACAATGACTGAGACTTGGTGTTACGAGCACTTCCCGTCTGATTGCCTCTTCAAGATGAATCGCTTTATGTATTCCCCAATTGTAAGTCGCTTTGGATAAAAGCGTCTGCCAAATGACTAAATGTAAATGTAAATGTAAATGTTTAATTTCTATAGTATTGTCCCTTAAGAAGATATACTAAAATGGTTGCCGAAATGTGAGGGGTGTGCTCACTTTTGTGAGATACTGTATATATATATCATTTATTATATTTTTAACTGTAAAATACAGTAAAAACAGTAATATTGTGAAATATTATTACAATTTAAAATAACAGTTTTCTAGTTTAGTAGCCTATATTTTAAAATGTTATTTATTTCTGTGCTGCAAAGCTGGATTTTCAGCATCATTACTTCAGTCTTCAGTGTCACATGATCCTTCAGAAATCATTCTAATATACTGATTTGACACATAATAAGAAACATTATTTTAAATATTGAAAAAATTGCTGCTAATATTTGTGTGGAAACCTATGAAATTCTGTGAATGGAAATGGCCTTTCTTTGCATATAAAAGAAAAAAGCACTTGTTAGTTACAGTGATTTTAATGATTTACTGTAAACAGCACATGCATGCATGACTCCCCTTGGATGAAACCCATGAGATCTGTGCTCTGGATTAACCAGCAACTCAATAACCGATCAAGTGAGTTAATGATCGAGTCACTGATGAATGGCATCCAGCAGGGGCTCTGCAGATCATGTGAGTTTTATGAGGACAGTAAACTAGCTCAGGGTGTCAACGTACCTGTATTGAGTGGCCACGACCTCCAGAGAGCAACAGAAAGAGTCTGTCGCGGTGTTTGGATCGGGTCGAGTTAGTACACAAACTCCTGGCTCTGCCGGAATGGGAAATACACAGAATCGCTTGCAATTAGCAATGCTGGCGCAGGTTACTTCACTCTGATTGGTCGTTGAGGTTACAGTAGCTGCATTGTCAAAATGCTTCTGCTCCATTCCGAAGAGGAACTCATCTGTTTATTGACATGCAGGATAACGAGAAGCCCTTAAGCCAGATGTAAGCTGCAGCATACTGGCATATCCACGCTGGCTTTGTTTAGGATATAAAAACACGCAGAGGGGGAAAGCGCACTAAATCAAATGTTAGCTCTGGCCTGCTTCCTAGAGTTGGTTTGAGCAGCTTCTGTCTTGGAATGAGGCAGGAAAAGAGAAATAAACACGGAGGAGCTCCAACTGCACTGCAAAATCAACATCATCCCATCGCTGGCAGTTTACGGCACGTCGAGCCCCGCTGGGCTGCTCAGCTCCTCTGATTTCTGCCAATATCATAACGTGCTGAGCTCAAGCGTTCGCTTTCTCTGTAGGGTTGCATTCACACGTTATCGTCTGGTGCTAAACTGTGTTGATTTCAAATAAAACAATCAATGTAATGATGCAACGATGCAAAGACTGAACAACAGTAGCCTAATGATTGATCGGTGAATAGGGGAAAGGCTTGGCTGCATTTTAATGGAAAGTTCCACTGTGTTCTGATTAGTGTTCAGACCCAGTGTGCTTCAAACAACACACAAAGTAAATGTAAACATTTTTATAAATATACCAATAAAATCTAGTATTTATTTATTTATTGGCCTTTACAAACCCCTTGTTTCCAGCCTTTGCTTGATATAGCAATTATGCATATTTTATTATATTATAGTATTTTATTTTATATATAATTTTGTATAATTGTATAAAATAATTAATGACTTAGCTACATGCTTTCCAGTAAATGTGTGTTTGTTTATTGGCCTTTACATACCTCTTGCTATTATATAATGTAAATATGTGTCATTTAATATTAAAGAAAATTATATTATATTTTTGAATATAACTTTTATTTTTTGTATAGAATTGTTTTACAATTACGTTTTAGTAGAAGATTAAAGAGGTTTTATTTTGTTGTTGTTATATAATTTACTATGAAATCGGTTATTTTGTTTTCCTAATTTATTTTTAATGTATTTATTACATTTTTGAGGGGCTTTACAAACCCCCGTTTCTTGCTGTATTAGCCAACATGCTCTTATTAATGTGAACTTTTAATATTTTTTGAGTGTGCGTGTTTACATGATGTACTATTAAATAGGTTCTGTTTTCATGAATAATTTTTTTTAAATGTTTTTCTTTGTCTAATTTAATTTAATGTTTGTTTTTGTAATCTAAATATTTGCTTATTTGCATGTTTCTATTCAGCTCCCTTTTATAATGAATTTTAAAAAGATGCAATCCCGCACACTATCTATACTTGCTAAATATTGAAGTTTATTATCACAAGCAACGTTTCGGTCCACTGACCTTCATCAGGCATATAATGAATTTAAAAAAATTAAATTCTATAAAATAAGTTTTGCTTTCAATGAAATAATAATATAAAATAAAAATAGAATTCAAAATCAAACATGTTGCCAGTGTGTGTTCTAGTAAAAACGTTTCCTGAGAAAATGCAGGATCTGAATATGTCCTTCACTCAGACATTTACACCTTTAAAACTAATGATGTGGTGTTTCTGGTGATCAACTTTAAGGGAGTGAAAAGGAACTATACATTTTCTTTATTCAGCAGTAACCTTTTCAAATAAAATGAGCCTGAAATGTATATAGACACAAATGGCACTGTTCCCTGAGGATGAACGGCATTCTTTAATCATTTTTATTACAGTCTAATCGCTCTGTGCCTGTTCTTCCAGATGTCTGCATCGAGAGATTAACTACACAACCTGAATGATAACAGACACAAAACAGAATAAAGCAGATACAAGTGTGTAGGGACCGAGTGAGAGCTGTGAATGGGTTACACCGCTGCGACAGTCATATTTGCACTAAATAAATACAAAAACAAAGAAATAACGCCTGTGGAGAGCATTCATGCTTGTACAATGGTTTTTGGGATGTGATTTAAGGGATTAATTTGTAGAAAATATGGCACAATTCCCATTTGTCCAGCAGGGGGCGTCAGATGAACAATGTTGCAGGTGATTATCGCCCCACTGAAAGCCATTACTTCCACACTATGGTGCAGGGCCAAATTAAAAGGAGCACGATGGGCAGTAACTGTCAACCTAATGGTGTCTTACACAGTGTGATATTCAATTTGGTCTCAGCAGTGATTAGAGAAGATTATCTCCAGAAATATTATTTATGTACACACTAGGTGTTTTGTATGGATTTGCAGCACAACTATTGCCTGCTCTTATCAGATGAGAATGTTAATTAGAGTAACTGTAGATTGCTTTATTAAATGGGGTCTGAGTAATGAGCCCCAGGAAATTTGATTTTAAAATCTCCTTTGCACCCATCAGAACTGAAATACTATATTTTTTTCAGTGAAAACATGCAAATAGTTCTTCAACTTCCATAAAACTTATAAATAAACAAAACTATAGAAAAAATACTTAAAATATACTGAAATAAAACAATAAATTACTATATTTTTTAAATGCAAAATACAAGTTGCAACTAATCCTTTAATTTCCATTAAAATTAAATGTGCTTCTAAACTGAAAAAAAAGTAGAAACTATTTTCACTTAGAACAATACAATGAAACGGCAAATAACACTTTGAATTAAACATAACATTATTCAATTTTTAGTAAAACGTACTCCAACTACAATTTTTTTTGTTATGTTAGCAAATAATAATAATAATAATAATAATAAAACTAATAATATATATATATATATATATATGAAAAATATACAGTTAAAATATATTGAAATAAAAACTTTGATTTGAAAGTTGTTGTTTTTTAAACTTTAAAGAAAATTGTAGAAAATAGTGTTAAAATAGTGTGACCATTTTCACTTAGATATTAGGATACTAGTTTCACAAAAAAGACTAAGTAATTGCATCATTAACTCAATGGTAAATAAATCAATCAATAAATACAAAAAATCAATAACTTCCTATATATTTTGGGGGGATTTTTGAATACCTACGCAATTAATCTTATAACTTGCTTCAAACTTGAAAGGTGCTTCTAAATGGCCATATGTACTTCAAGACACTTTAGTAGCTGCAAGGTCATGAATGCACATGTGGATAAAACCAGAAGTGCATGCATAAATGTTCAGGAGCTCCGTGCATTAGTTAGTTGAACATGGGGCAAGTGTTGCAGCATATGCACATCTGGCACACAAATGTACTAATCTATTTTCAGCACAGCATGGCTACTGCCCACGTTAAAAAACACCCTTTTCTGGAAGTGTGGAGGTGTGTTTGTACAAGAACACATTTGCATATGTATTTAGAAGGGCCGAGTACGAAATATCAACAGCTTTTTATATTGCGTGTTGGCTCTTGGCCTATATTTTAATAGAAAATGTACTTATAATGTGATCTTCTGAAAAAACCCTCTGGATTATTTTACAGGGAGTGTTTCAGTTGGACCATCAATGTCAGGTCCACGATGGACACAAGTGTTAAATGTACATTGTGTGTGTTTTATGGCATGATTGCACATGACACCGAGGCTGCAGGGTCAGATCAAGCCTTCAGCTGCAGCTCATAGAAAATGGGCCCAATGCACAAGACATTAATCTGTATTTGATGGATTATTTCCCAGCAGGCTTTAGTCAGATTTAGTGGCAGTCAAGCAGTGAAATCAACCAATCTGCTGAGGGAAAATGCTTTAGATTATGAAGTCATAGAGAGTGATGTCTGCATGTGAATTATCACAAGTCTTAATGTCCAGAAGATCAAAGGCATTAAATATCTAAACTAGAGAGAGAACATAAACCACGAACACCGACAGGTATAAAAAAGGGCCTGAATATGAGTCGTGATAGACTAATATGTGGCAGGCCAATTAATCCATTTTGAGATTATGATCAGCATCATCTGATAATTGTGCTAATTAACAGAAGTACACTTTTATATATTTAGATAGATAGACATTACATAATACACACACAGAACGTATTATTGTCATTATTCATTTAAATGATCTATACATATTCTTATACATACAATAAAATAAATAAATGCAATTATATATATATATATATTAATCTAATTATATTATATTAATGTATATATTAATCTAAAGCATTAATATATATATATATATATTAGTGCTATCAAATGATTTGTTTACATGTGTGTACTGTGTATATTTATTACATATAGACACACTTGCATGTATATATTTAAGAAACGTTATGTTTGTGTTAAATATATTTATATATAAATGAAATTATATGAATATAAATATATGTAAATATTTTCTAAATGTATACTGTATGTGTGTGTATTTATATATACATAATAACTATACACAGTACACACACATACTATGTAAACAAAAACTTATTTTGGATGCAATTAATCGTGATTAATCGTTTGAGAGCACATTTTATATATATATATATTTTTTTTTATTTTTTTTATTTGTCTGTTTATGTGCTTAAAAGACTGGACAAAAAGATGCAGCATTCAGTGTGCAGTTCACAATTTATTTACTGAATAAATCTGGACAAAACACCAAAAATCTGTTACATTACAATCAGAGCATCTGAGGCAGATATCCCACCATGCACTCCCCCCTCCCCTTGAAAACATGAGGAAAAAAATGAACGAACGAAAAAGAAAAACCATCCTTCAAAATTAGCACCTAATCAGCACCAACTTAGGTAGACAAGTTCCTTCTACAAAACGAGTGAAAGCACAATGACCAGAGGAAGAAAAAAACAATAAAAAGAAACTCTTAAGCGCAATTGGACTCCTAGTAAATCCTTCGTAAGATTCTTCTTTAAGAAAACGAAACTGAAAAATGAACTCCCCTCTTGCTAGGCAGGCTAAAGCATTCATAGGGCACATGCCATTGACTAGATATAAATCACGATTTCAAGTAACATTGATATACGACGAAACATGTCTACATGTACCCATTCAAAACATGATCATTTCACAGACCTATGCAGGCAGTAGAGTTAACATGAGGTACTCGAGACGGTGTAGTCGTAGAAATATCGTCTAATATTTATGGAGTCAAATGCAAAAAAAAAAAAAAAATGAGTACGGTCAGCGTGCGTTTGGGGTGCGTTTGTCGATTACTGGCACTGACGTTAAATCGTAGACCTTCCAACTTGGGACAAACTTTGATACAAAAAGTCAAACCTGTCCTGTGTCAAATGTATTGCCTACAATATTCGTGAAAACTGGCGTTTAAGAAAACAACGAAAAACCCTGCACGTATTTCTCTTTAAATATAGTAGTAGTTACCTTATAAATAAAATAAAAAAGATACATTTTGCTCCAGCAAAAGAAAAACAACTAAAAGTTAAATAGATGACACTAGTCCAGAGAGGATCTCCAAGCCTAGGCGAGTCAAGTGCTTGGCGTTTTTTATTCTCTGAAGACTCACGGAGAAAGCTTCAGTTATGATTAGAGCGAAAAAAGCAGCAATAATAGTAAAAGGAACAGCTTAATGCAACACAAATCGTTCTTAATGCAGCCGAAATGAATCCAAACACATGGTCTTCGCAGTATTGACCTGGAGGGCTGTCGAAACGCTATACTTAAAATAAACCGAGGATCAGATTGAGACGCAACCAACAATTTGCATTCGTGGAAAACAAGTAACTGAGACACGGTCAACAAATCAGAGCTGGAAACAGGAGAGGTTGAGCAGTTTTGCCTGATATTTTCTTTGTTCCTTGGCTGCGTTCTCCTGTGCTGTAATGCATGTTTGTAGCTTACTGTGACTCGTACACCTCGTGAGCACCACGTAACATGAAGACAAAAACGAACGGAAATAAAGGAAAAACCAAAGTAAGTCTTGCTACATCACTCGACGCGCTTCGTCCAGAAGTCCTAGCTTAGGAAGAAGTCCTTTCTACCCAAGCCAGAACCGACCATGTCTTTTCACAGAATGAGAAATAACGATAGACACCATTTTTAATGAGTGTATTTCTTTTTTTCTGATAATCTAAAAGGACGTGGCATAATGTCTGACGAGTTTGTGCTCAGCTAAAGAACTGTTCTAGCTCTTCTTCCATGTTGGCCTCTGGCACCATTTGGTCCAACTCTCGCTCGCCTCTTCCGTGGCTGGCGGCGGCTGCCGAACCGCCGGAGGCCGAGAACCAGGGATGGTCCAGGATCTCTCGGGAGGTGAGGCGTTCGGCCGGTTCTCGCCGCAGGATGCTACGGATGAGGCATCGGGCTTTGGGCGTTAGCGTCTCAGGGATGCTGAACTGGCCGCGGCGGATCTTGCTGAACAGCGAGCTGGGCTCCACGTCGTGGAACGGGTAGCGGCCCACCAGGATGGTGTAGAGCATCACGCCTAAGCTCCACACGTCCGCCGCCTTACCAGAATAGCTGCCATTTGCGTTGAGGATTTCCGGGCTGACGTAGGCTGGACAGCCGTGTTTGTCTGAGAGCGAATCATCACCTCCTTCTAGGAGGTACGTATCCTCTAAACTCTCCAACTTTACAAGGTTCCTGGGAAAGACAGAGAATAACATGAAAATGTACATATTTGGAAGACATGAGGTGTTAAATAAGTAAAAGGGAAACGATTATAATAAATTGATGATACAACAATTGAACTAACAAACTAATATATAATGTTATAAAATACATGAAATGGAACAAATTCTAGATGGATCATTTGTGAAAGTTTGAACATACAAAATACATGAAATGAAGCAAACGTCTAGTTTGTTGGTTTCTTAAAAGTATCATAGAAAACTCAAGCTTCTATGACTTCCAATGGGAAATGACTGACAAACTACTAACAGAAAAGTCATAATATACATTAAATGGAACAAATTAAGATAAAACAGACTGAAAATGTTGTTTTTAAATAAAAAAAGTTAAAGATGTAAAATAAATTAAAAGAAGCAATCTTTCAGTTGTGTTGGCTTTCAAGATCATTCAAAAATGATATGACCAAAAATAACAAGAGAATCAATTTAAGAGAAATCCATGCATCCAAATATGTCAGTCCAAAATAACAAAAAAAAAACCTTTCAAATCATATTTTCCTCTACTATTGTAGTTTTTCGACAGCAAAGCATAAATATCCTCTACATATTGGACTGTAAATCCCTTGCATAAAAAAGCAATATAAAGATAGCCTCGGGACATTCCTGCCAGTCTAATCCAGAGGGAAATCTGGTATGCATTCTGGGAATTATAAAAAGCAGGAATAATGCCACAAGATGGAATTCCTCAAACCATCACTTTTTCCCTGTGATCCTAGTTTTTCCACTGTAATCCTGTAATTTGTACAATAATGCAAAACATGAAACATACATATGACGACAAACAATCTGCTATATATTCACAGTATATCCGCAATGATTCTGTTGCTACAGTAATATAAAATAAATCAACATTCTGATACTTTAAGTCACTTTTTATTTGGTCGTTATGTTTTCTGAAAAGCATGTCAGACTGATTTATCTGTTCTTCTTGTCTTGAAAGTATGAGAGCATCAAGATGTTTTTAATAATGTCTTTGATGCAAAATCAGGGTTTAGGGTAAGTCATGTTCACGAATCAGATTCATAACTATGGTTCAATGATCCTTTTGCATCATAAACTTAAAAACAAGTGATATTAGTAAAATACTGTGACAAATTTATATTTAGATACAGCACTGTGATACATATTTAAATATATATGAATTAAATGAATACTTTAATTCAGCAATAATGCATTAAATTTATTAAAAGTGACAGTAAAGATATTTATAATGTTACAAAAGATTTCTATTGCAAATAAATGCTGTTCTTTTGAACTTTCCATATCGTGGCTTATATCGTTAGCATATTAGAATGATTTCTGAAGGATCACATGACACTGAAAAATGGAGTAATGATGCTGAAAATTCAGCTGCGCGTCACAGGAATAAATGACATTTTAAAAGATATTAGAGCTCATATAATAGTTTATATTATTTTTAACTAATAAATGCATGCAGCCTGTGTAAGAATAACAGGCTTTTTCAAAAACATTTTAATAAATATTACCGACCCCAAACTTATAGAGTTATAAAACTCCCTTTATGTGCTTACAGTATTTTCAAACTACACAATTTGCATCCCTGCTTATTCATCAAAAAGCTGAAAAACCCTGAGACTAACTACATCGTGCAGCCCAAGTTACAAAGACAAAAAATAAAAACAACATATGCAATGAAAACATCTTTGAGGTCTTCTTCAAGCTGCCTCGTGACTCAGATTCTGAATCAGAAACCATCCGAATGAATCCATACGCCCACTGAGTCTCAGCAAAACATCCAATCCTCGGAGCTCAAAATAGTCATATTATTTTTCACGACAAGCGGTATCCTGCTGCGTGGAAAGGTCGCAGGGCATCTAAATTACCTGAAGGTCAGAAATTAACAGGATGCCCCTTCTCTGACCTGAACTTTTGACCCGTTTCCATGCACCGCTGTGCAAAAAGAACACGGCATGCTCGAAATATTCTCTTAATGACATGCAGCATATGTGAGTCACAGCTCCACGACGCGGCTGAGTTACACCGGGTCAAGAGCCTGCAAAGAACACCGGCCCACACCAAAGCAGGAAAAATGGAGGAGGACACGTGGATGCACACACTTGTACATTAGGGAGTGATTCCAGACGAACTGCACTGCGGTCTCTAGCGTGCGACGGCAGAACATTACAAGCGTCCTTCGTGACATAACCAGGTCAGGAACCCACTACGCGGAGGAATGCAGTTCTGTCTGGCTCGCTTTCCTCTCTGGTTCCAATCTTGGTGCGCCCTTGGTGTTTGATTTCTGGCCAGGGTAATACTCACCACCCTTGGCCACGTTTACTTGCGCTCGTCTGCAATCACTCACTGAAAAGTGGACGGCTGACGCACCAGCCCACAGAGCATGGGAACAGTAAGGTCACCGAGCTCACATTTAAAGCACCGGGCAACATTCTCCATTTCCATCGAGCGAGCCAGAGGGAATCTAGCTGAGCTGACTCATTTGGCCACTGGGGTAACTGCCATTTATCTTAAATGGGAAGGCCACCCAGATTCATAACGCAGGCTTGGGATTATTTCAGACTAATTTGACTGCCAAACATATGGGCAGGCTAATTTTAAAAAGCTTAACATGCAATGCCATTCAAAACCATTTTACTTCAACAACATGACTTTTTTTCAGAGCGAAACAGGCTATGCAAATAGAAAAACAAAAGACGGGACTTAATGTTGTTCACTGGAAATAAATTGGTCAAAAATGATGAGGGTTTGCTGATGTCAGCCAAAAAAACTAAAGGTATTTCTGAGGCGGAGCATGATGGAATACAAAAAGCAATATTTTTTGTAATAACTTGTATGACAAATGAAAAATAGTAATGCACCGAAATTTCACCAATCAAAAATATTCAGCAGCAACAGCAAAGAAAATATATATTGAGTTTTGGATGAAACCACTGATTGAAACAGTGATGATTAATTATCACTTCTCCGATGGCACTTTTTCACCGTGTCCATATATTTCGTGCACAGAATGAGGATAAGCCACAACAGGTAAACTTGTCAGCGGTTTTATGCACTTCGCCATAACCAAAATAGATGCTGAAGTAGCAATATGTAAAATGTGTTACTAAAATATCAGGTGCTGGCAACCCATTGCCAGAGAACTTTACTATGACTGGTTTCATTTATCATATGAGAACACAACACCCTGAACAGCATACTAAATTCAACCACCCACATTTTTTGTACTCAAACTTTATTTTTGGCTAAATTAAAACTTTAATTTCCGTTTTGGTTTAAAAAAATAATAATCAGTGCATCACTAATACATAGTTGCACAGAAATGACCTGAAATCTGTGTTAAGAAAGTAAATATGGTCCATTTTTATTCCAGGTTGACTTTAAATAAGGCATTTACAATACCAGCCTAAAATCACATTAAATACTGTAAATGCCTATAAGGGTAAATTAATAAAGACCTGTAGCATTTCAGATGGTGAATACATCTCTAGATACCACTGAGAGTATGAGATGGTAAAACCACAACAATTTGATTAATATCATGGAATGGAATGAAGACATCACAAAAGACCCCATGAAAACAAAACCGGAATGATTTTTGACCTACGCCTTTAAGCATTAAGGCCATTTATATGATATTACTCATTAAAAAGGTAATTAAAAATCTAGTAGTACACATCTGCAATTTAAAATTTTGGTGCTGTCACTTTTACTAATTTTTGCAGGAAAAATCCAGTCACAATGGTTTAAGCTGGTCGTGGAAATGTTTGCATTGGTTTGAAAGTGACTTCTGTGTGAGAGAAGTGCTTCATATATTACTACACTATCAGCAAAATACCTTTTTTGGCTTCAAAAATCTTTATCTCAGGTGTGTAACCAAATTTGTGTCCAATCCTATGCTCTCTAGAATGGGAATGTCCCCTAATACCAGCTGCCAATGACAACAGCAAGTAGCAATTCATGGTTCACAATTGTAAATTAACTAGAAGCTATTTGCATTTTTTTTAAAGGGGGGGGGGGGGGAGAGGCAACCTCTTCAATAATGTTTGTTTCAATAGGAAGCACATCAATAATATACCATATTTACAATCACAGTATGTGAATAATGTGCTGTCCATGCAAAACAAACCTCTCTTTAAAAGATCAAATGTGCATGTTCTGTTTGAACCCAACAACCTTACTAGTAGTTTCTTTACCTGTCCTCGTTCTTAAAGACAAACTTCCTCAGCTTGAGGTCTCTGAGGACCAGGCCGTTGTCGTGGCAGTGCGCCACAGCTGATGCTATCTGATGGAAAAGTCTGGCAGCCTCTTCCTCTCGCAGCTTCTTGCAAGTGCGAACGAAAGAGTGCATGTCACCATGGCTCCTCTCGAAGAACACGTACGCTCGCGTATCCCCCAGAAGAATCTCCACTACCTGGTTAATGTTCTCATGGGTGCCCAGCACGAAGTAAGCAGCCAAGGACTCCTGGTATCGACTGATATCAAACACCTGGAGGAGAGAGAGCATTTTGAATTCAATTAGAAGCAATCATCGATTTCCCAACAGAGTGCAAAAGTATTAGCCCCCAAGACAAGATCCCTGCTATTGGTATCTTCAGAGACAATGCCTAATTCTGAAACAAAAGAACGGAAATCCATGCAACGCCGAGTCGAAAGGCATTACACCTCTGCTGCATTTCCGAGTCCCCAAAACACACACTGAATTTTGATGTTGCTTAGTAACAGACACCTAAAAGAGAGAGAGACGGGCTAAATATAACAGGATAGCGGTGGACATCGGAGGCCGTTCTCTCATCAGAAGATAAGAGGTTCTTACTAATGGCACTCTGCCCATTTCAGCCCATTCAGAGTGTCTTATGTTTCAAAGTCATGTGGACTTGCACGCATGAATGCATGGCTGTATGCAAGCATGCACAGTTGCGCACACACACACACACACTCACTTACTTCAGGGGTATTCCCACATGCTTTTTTGCACGTGACTATAACTCATCACTTGATGTCATTGTTGATGAATCACAAAAGAAAAGCCATTCATTTGATAATGCACCAATAGGAACCTCGCTAATGAATGCAGTAAGCCATATGCATGTCTGGCATACATCCCTATCTATAGATGATGCAATTGCATGAGTGTTCCGTTACAAAATGACATATGTGTGTGTTTCTTACCTTGCACACGAGCTCTTCCCCACTGTGCAGGTGGGTGGCTCTGAAAACGTGGTCTCCCTCAATGGGCTCCAACAAAAGGTAATTTCCAATGCAAGAAATGCAGTGAGAGGAGTCAGGGGTCTCAGGGGGGCTGGGAGATCCTAAATTGGGACTGAAACTCTGGTTGGATTCTGTAGTCCTTAGACAAGATAGCTCCTCAAAGTCGTGTGCTTTGTGCCTCGATCTCCCATAACGCGAAATGTTAATGGGACTGGATCTCTGTATGTTCATGAGTATAGGAGGAAGTTCGTCCAGATCAGGAGGGTTCAGAGGGTCTTGGAGGAGGGGGGTGGAAGTGAATGACAGACAGATACCCTCTATTTAACACTGGGCATGAAGGCAGCGGCGATTCCCCTTGACTGTAATGATGATCTTATGCATGTGCGTTAATTGCACTGACAATGTGGCGTCATTTGAGCACACATGCAATGACGTGCATGCACGAATTGTGACCTCTATGCTCAGCGTGCCCTCAAAGAACAGCACGGTTTGCTTGCAAGAGCCCAAAACGCGTGAATCGGCGCGGTGTAATGTAAAGGCTGTGACGTCACGGTCGATGCAGCGCAGCAGGTAAAGAATGTTTTTTTTTTTGCATTAAATTAAAAGGAAAGAGTGCCAACTGGGTTTAGATATCCTGAGAGGGCGCTCCGTGTTCATTCGAGTGGGTTTCCACGCCATGCATCTACCAAATATGGATAGGAAAAATTTCCTCCAGGTCGCGAGCCGCCTTTTGTTACGCCTGGGAAGTCGATGTTCTCCTCTTCGCGAGCAACCACACTCCGACGATCTCCGGCGTTTGGCTCTGGTTTGGACAAAGGGGACGGCCGACGTTCTCCCCGGGCCTATCCCTTGTTTCAGCAACAAGACACCATTATCATCATCTTCTTCTTCTTCTTACTTACGTGGATGAGAACCTAGTCCATTGAACGCGCGGAGTCAGCTGCACGCACTGACTGACTGACTGAGCTCGCGGGACTGACTGGAGCTCTCCTCCACGCGCACGACCAGCCCCCCTGACGTCACGGCCAAAACGCCCTCCCATTGGCCGCTCGCTTGATGCTGACACATCCACAGTCTTGCAAGCAAGCCATCCATGCAGTCATGTGAGATAATTGTTGTCCTTGGAATTTAATTGAAGCTCCCTAAATTTTCTGTCGATATGGTGAATTCTAGGGGGAAGTGTGTGTTAGGATTAAATGTCAGTTGGTTTGTGCAATGAAGCAAAAATGACATCAAACTCTGATTAACTATATTGCCACGATGATTAAGCATTGAATGTGTGTGTATATATACATTTCTGTCGTCATTTGGGTTAGTTTGCGCATTTATCTTAAAGACGTTTAAACATATAATATATTGTTTTAAAAAATTAAATATTAGTGACGTGTACTTTGAAATAGTGACGAAATAGAGACGTGACATAGGGCCAAGTATGGTGACCCATACTCTGAATTTGTGCTCTACATTTAACCCATCCAAAGTGCACACACACAGCAGTGAACACACACAGCAGTGAACGCGACTTCCCCAAGGGGGAACATGCACTTGTACATGCATTTGTACATGCACTATAGATATAATCCTAATAAAAGCATTCCAGCAGAATTCCGTTTCTATGGTTACATGTTCATATGCCATTTTATTTATATTTGAAGATTTATTTTTGGCATTTTCCATTTATTAAGAATGGATAGCATAGAGTAGACAGGAAGCTACTGTGTCACTGCATGCCCACTATAGGCTATCGGCGCCGACACGTATGCGATTTGTATTTGCGAGTGTAGACTATTTTAACCAAAGAGCTGGAGAAATCAGTTGCTATGGTGCTCATCACATGCTCACGCAAAAGCAATTTATATTCGCGACACAAGCATCCATATTTTATGCATTTGAACTGACTCCCAATCCTAATCTGGCTTTTGTTAAAATGTTTAAGTAGCTCTTGTGTTTTGTACATGCAATGTGCACTGATTCTAACAAAAGCACTTAGCTATCGGTTGCTATAGTTACCTGCTCCGCTAATGCAATTTGTAATCGCGAGTGTCTATATTTTGCCCATTTGGACTAACATGTAAACAAATTTAATTTGTGTTTAACTCTTTATCTTGTAGCTGCTTTATACAAGCACTGTCCCATGGCGCTCAAGGGGCCATCGGTTGCTCACAAGATTTATATTCACGAGCATCCATATTTCACGCATTCGGACTGACCTGTATCCTAATCTAGTTTTTGTTTCATTTTTCATCTAGTTTTTGTGTTTGGACATGCGCTGTCCGATACTAAGTTCTCAAACAGCTATCGGTTGCTATTGCTAGCTGTTCACGCGAATTGTATCGTGAGCATCTACATTTCACCAATTCAGAGTAACTTTTAGCCTAATCTTACCTTTAACTTTTTATCTGGTAACTTACTTGTGATTGTAGCTACAAGCACTGTCCAATTCTAATAAAAGTGATCGAGCAGTGATCGGTTGCTATGGTTACGAGTGCGGACACAATATTTTTTCTCGAGCATCTACATTTTGTATATTCGGACTAACTTGTATCCTGATCTAGGTTTTGTTTAATTTTTCATGTAGTGTTTGTGCATAGGCTACTACTGATCCTAACAAAAGTGCTTGACCAGCGATCGGTTGCTACAGCCTACCTGCTCACGCGAATTGTATTTGCGCATGTCTATATTTCACCCATTCAGAGTAACTTGTAGCCTAATCTAACTTTAGTTTAACTTTTCATATACTACATGTGTTTTTAACATGTGTTTTTACATGTGCTCTCTGTTACTAATCCCAAACAAAAACGTAAGCAGCGATCAGTTCATCTCCGCACACGGATGCGATATATTCGCAAGCGTCTGTATTTTGCACATTCGGACTAAATTTGTGTGCTAACCCAGTAGACGTTTTTTTATTTATGATTTATGTTCACAACGGTCTATATTTTGCACATTCAAATCCTTTTTGTTTATGAAAAGTAAAAAAGCTAATACAAAAATATAATGACAAAATCCACACACAAAAAAACTATTGTTCTAAAATGTGTAATAGTCAAGAATGAGCAGGTACATCAAGCCTTTGACCGGTCATGTATATACTGCAGGCGGAAGTCTGGAGTGGAGTTGTTGGCCAGATGGTGACTGGGTTAAATCCCCACATGTTAATAGCAGGTCTGTTCCCTGCGAGATGCAGGATTCTGTACCGTGTTTCTGAACAAAAACCAGATGTGTGAACATTCATGCTGTAGATTACATTCAATCTGGATTACATTCATATAGCCAGAAACATGTAGGCTAAAGGACATGTCCTGATCATATCCATCCTGAAATATTATATAAAAATTTCAATACAAACAACAAAAATATATTATATATATTCATTTGGTGCTAGCATTCATAATTGTATTTTGTGTTTGACTCAGAGTGTAAGGACCTTTTGACTCATTTATTTTTGACCTTCGTTAACAGATTGAAACTATTATATTGGCTTTTTATTTTTTGTATCTCTCTGATTGAATGGCATCAATAAAAAAAAGAGTTAAACTAAACATATGTATTCATCCATAATCACCCAAGACCTTAACAAAAAACCTGATGTTGTTGTACCCTGCAATTTCAGGATAATGAATTCATACTAAATTTTATTTCAGAGCAGATACATCATGTACATTTCATTTGGTGTGACATATTGACGAAGTGATGTAAGTTTTATGATCTGAGAGTTTGACTGAAGAATAACAAAATGCCTTCTGTCTGTTATGTCTGCGTATAATCTGTTCCAGTTGTATCAAGTCTTGTTATTGTTGTTGCACAATGTCATGATTTGTACGAGTTGGTGTTGAATTTCAAAACTGATTACATGGAGGAGAACATTGAGGAATCAAGGGGATGTTTTGAAATGGTGTGTTTTGGATGAATGACATTGTTGTGCCTCCCACTGGTACATTCACAAAGTGTTGTATTGTGTGTAACAGTGAATGGTGGGTAGAGTGAGATATTTATGTACCCCACGGATGAAATGTTATATGGATAGTTCACCCAAAATTATAACTGTTGTATTTTACTCACTCTCATGTAATTTCAAACTATGATTATACTTTCTTTCTTTTGTGGAACACAAATTGAGGAATGTTGACACCTCTCTCATCTACAGAATGAAAGTTCATGGAAACCAAAGGGTGACAAGCTGTAAAAAGGACAAAAAAAAGCATCATAAAAGTATTCCATACAACTTGCATTCTATATCTCATGCTATAAATTACTTTTAAAGCCATACAATAGGTTTTTGTGAGGAGAAGGTGGTAATTTACTTAAAATCTTGTTAGAAATCTGTGGTCACCATTCACTTTCACCAAGGTTATTTAATATTATTGAGATACTTTTCTGTTTTTTTTATTCATTTTGAATTACTTTTTTATTTTTTATATATTTTTGTTTTCATTTTAATATTAAGTTTGAGCAATTTTGTCATTTTTATTAGTTTAGCTATAGTTTTTCAGTTTTAGTTTGATCTATTTTAAGTTGTAAAAACTTTACAATAAGGTTCATTAGTTAACAACATTAGTTAACATGAACTAAGAATGAACAATACTTCTACAGCATTTATTAATCTTAGTTAATGTTAATTTCAGCATTTACTAATGCATTATTAAAATCTCAAGTTGTGTTTGTTAACATTAGTTAATGCACTATGAACTAACATTAACAATGAACGACTGTATCTTTATTAACTAACGTTAACAAAGATGAATAAAGTGTAATAAATGTATTGATCATTGTTTTTTCATGTTAGTTAATACATTAACTAATGTTAACAAATGACACCTTATTGTAAAGTGTTACCTTTAAGTAATATTAAAAATAAACCAAAAATGTAGTTAGCGTTTATTTTATTTCAAGTAACAAAAATATTTTTAGTTAGTTTTAATTGTAGTTAACTATAATAACTTTGACTTTCACGGTTTGAAAATGCTTAATTCCAAATAAATAAATAAAAACTATGTATATATGAACTTTTCTCCTCTGCATTTGTTCTTTTCTCTAGTTTGCTTCCTAGTTGTCTAATAAACATGGCATTGTATTGTACAAATATTATTGGCTCTTTAACAAACTGCTTTTGTTGTTTTGTAAGTCGCTTTGGATGAAAGCTATGTGAAGTGAATACAAGTAAAATCTATATTAATTGACTTTAAGTTAAAACTCTTATTTACCATCACCAAATCAACAAACACATGAATACAAAATTGTAGGCTAACACTTTCTACAGTGATGGAAATTCATTGGACAAGACATGAGGGTAAATTTTTATTTTTAATAACTGCATGTCCTTGTGTTGGTCCTTGCAGTGATTCTGAGCACGGCGAGCAGCCAAATGTAAAGCGGTCACGATTCTTCTGTTTTGTTCATCTGAGAAAGTGACTTCCCACTTGCATTCCTGAGCTCCTGAACTGTTTTCCCAACACCGAGTAAGCAGGGGGGTGGAAGGTGTGTGAATACAGGATTGAGCAATTCTCCATTGTGGAATGCAGGGCGTCATGGAATGCACACAGCTGGATGAGAGACACAGACAGAACTGTTCATTCCAAACAGATTCCACCCCCTGACATAACACTGCAAAGGGGAGCCGGTCGCTTTTCTTCTGTAGGTCATGACCTCGGTTTGCCCACGCTTCATGAGATTGTGTTTGTCACATACAGCCCCTTTCTTCCAGAATCATGGACGATAGCCGCTAAACAGCTACCGAAAAAATAGCTTGCCATGCTCTTAAAGGAATTCTTCAACCAAAAATGAAAGTTTGCTGAAAATGTATAGGCCATCCAAGGCCATCCAAGATGTAGATGTTTCTCCATCTGAACATTTTGTGAAATTTAGCATCACATCACTTGCTAACCAATGGATCCTCTGTAGTGAATGGGTGCCGTCAGAATGAGAGTCCAAACAGCTGATAAAAATATCACAATAAAAATATCACTTTTGGCTAAAATGAATCATTCATGTTGCTTTCTAAGTAACCAGACACAGATCCAGCAATTCAAACAGTTACTTTTGGAGGAAGTGTTGTTATGGATTATCGACTCGTATTTTGGCCAGAGGTGATGGTTTGAAGTTAAAGCACCTTAATGATGGATTTGTTTCTTACAAACACACTTCACTTCACAAGGCAATAATTAATAGACTGGAGTGGTGTGGATTGCTTGTGGATTATATGTTTTTATCAGCTGTTTGGACTCTCATTCTGACGGCACCCATTCACTGCAAAGGATCCATTGGTGAACAGGTGATTTAATGCTAAATTAATGCTAAATTTCTCCAAAATCTGTTCTGATGAAGAAACAAATGCATCTACATGTTGGATGGCCTGAGGGTGAGTAAATTTTAAGCAAATTTTCATTTTTGGGTGAACTCCTCATACTCGTTGACTATTTCAAACTCAAAGTGGGTCAGGATTTCCCAAGCTGGGTTTAACTTCCTTCTGAAGATTGGGTTCAAAATGACTCCATTTCCCCCTCTCTATAATAGACCCAAATACAGTACATGCAGGCTGCAGAGATATAGTCACATATTTAGGTCAAACCACTTTGTGTCACACAGAGAAATGCAACCACACTAAATGTGTAAGTAAAAATGGGATTATCTTTATACCAAAGTGCCTTATTTTCAGTATAGACCCATTTCTAACTCTCTTCTCTGCTAAAGTCTGCTAAATTGGGAAACTTCAAAGCGGGAAATGCGGCGGCTGCCTGGAAGTATAGAGATGATCACTTCTGGAAGTTTCCTAAGGTCAGCGTGGATGGCTAAAATCTTAATTAACCCCCTACAGCAATGGCACTCGCGCCTGTCAGCCACACCGCCCATGAGAAAATGAAGCAATATTGCTGCTGGGAAATGTCTCTATCTCTATATTTTAAGCCTCGAGGTGGGTGAAGTGCAGAAACCTGCTTTCTGCTCTGGAAAACTAGAAACATATTACTCTAACCCTTTAGCTATACCACTGAAAATTTTAGGCTGCAAAACTGTGCAATTTAACAATTATTTTAACTTTTAAAAAACAACAAAAAAATGCTTTTCAATGTCACTTCATTTCAGTCCACATAAGACTAATATCCAATTACTCTCACATCACCTCAAATTGCCAAATCTCACTGAACATTGAATTATTTCCAGGTTGCGTTTTGAGGCAAACATGCTGTCAGTTCTTCTGAAAATGAATTCTGTCATTATACTAACTGTCATGTTGTTCACGGCCCATATTGTTTGACTTTCTTTCTGCTTTGGAACAAAAAATACATATTTTGTAAGAATTTTCAAGTCTTCTCTTTACAATAAGTTTTATTCAGTGATAATCTTCTTCTAGTGAGGCAGTAACTGCTGCAACCAGACCAGGGTCAGTTGAGTCGAACTTTGAATAAAGAACTTCAAGAATTTTTGAAGCTTGAAGAGATCGTTCATCCAACAATGAAAATTCTGTTATCATTTACGTATCCTCATATTGTTCCAAACCTGACTGACAGAACAAAGAAAGAAATGCAAACAGGTTTTTGAACAACATGCAGGGTTGCTACACTGGTACACTGTATAAAATGATCAGTAAGTATGGCAACTTGTGTTTTTATAATACTTTCATCAAAATAAGTTGAGCAATTGAAATCTTCTTAAAGTTCTATGAAATTCAACTTGATTTTTTAAATTGGTTTGATGTAATTTAAGTTGAAATGATTTTACAACCAAGCTGATTATACTTAAAAATTTAAGGCAGCAACTTAAGTTAAAATGGATGGACATTTTTCACAGTGTGTTCTTTTTTCAGACCACAACTTTTAGAAAGATTTCAAAAAGTTTATGAAGGCTTCTCTGCAACCCGAGAAACATTATGTGAAATACTGTGGCTGGCTAACTTCTGTCCAATCCTCTGACTCGGTAGATCCAGAAGATATTTTCAAACTCAAGCCTTTTGGCTCCTGCTGCAGAAAGAATTCTGAAGACTGGGGAGAGAAAAAACAACATATAGCTTCACTCGGATTTGACAGGGTGACTCAGATTCCAGACACGCAGGATGAATAACAACACAAAAAAGTCCAACAAACAAAAACATGAAAGAGCTGAGCTCCAGGCATCAGGGAGGACCAACAGCACCGCCAAAATACATTTGTCATATTTAATTATACATATGGTTATTAATGAAGGAAGGCAGCCAAATGACACACGGTTATTTTGTAGCTGTACGAACACCCCAAAGAGCGAAAATGTGTGCAGAAAGGATATAAATAAATGACAGGCAGAGAAGCTTTAATACATTATGTAGAATCTCGCTGAAAGCTTGAGGCATGGCATAAAAATGCAGGCTGGGAGGAAGGTCTCATTGTAGAGCTGTGATCTTTGAAACCCTGAACAAGTCCAGGAGGCAACATAAGCTGAAAACTCAATAACAGATTCTGAGAAAAAGGCAAAAGGAGTCTGAATCCCTCAACTGGAGCGGATTTACTGTATCAAGCGCACAAGTTCTACATGGTAACTGATGCATTTAATTTAAAGCATTTTGCACTGGGTTTAGATACTGCTAACACAGATGCTATGGCAACACGATTCAACTCTCGTGAGGACATACAAACATGTCTGTACATATAACTCACATGAAATAAACCACTGAAAAGCATGTAGCAGAGAGGGATGTCTTGCATTTCTTTAGCGATAATGAGTGGAAACCGTCAATCAATCAACATTAACGCATTTACAACAGATTTCACTACCATAATGTGACATATTTACCAATGGAACAGTATAAAACAGAAAATTATGAGTAGGAGTTGATTTTACCCCTGATCCATCAAAACGATCCATCAAAAAATATTCTAGGTTTGGAAATGCCTTTTAAATTCCAATTTAATTCTTGATTTTGAATTTAAATTTAAATGTTTAGTTGAAATGTATATAACTGTCATTTAGAGCAAAGTTTGTCAAAACAAATGGAATTTTGTCTCAAACGTTCTCATTTGATGTTTTGGAAAAAGTCTAAAAGCCCTGAAGTTTGATGGATGAATGGATGGGTAGATAAAAACTATTTAAGTTTATGTACTAAAATATAATATAAAATTAAAAAAGTTGAAGTTGAAGTACTTAAATCACTGAGATGAAAAAAACACTAAATGAAAATATGTAAAACATCAAAAAAATTAACAAAAATGACAAAACCACAAAACAAATTTACTAAAACTTAAACTAAAATGAAAACTGAAAATTAAAAAAATAATAATAATACATAATATTTACATAAATATTACTAGATAGATAGATGTTTTTCAGTGTATCTGTATTTGCATGTGCCTAAATTTCTTTGATTTGCAATTCAGTAAATTCCTTGGCCTGTTATTCCAGTTCGTCATCCAGTGGATTGTGCCCAATCCATTCAGACTCATTCAGACTCAGTTCTTCATCTGTATTTTTTTTTTTCTCCCCTTAACCCTTTATCACACATGTAATATTAAAGTACAAGTCTGGCTTCATCAAACTCACTGTAAAACGATGCCATCCTAATGTGTGAATCAGTCGAGCTGTGACCTGTTACTATCTGCCAGACAGACGGCACGGGAAATAACACACACACACACACTCACACAAATATCTCTTTGACTCTTGCGTTTGAAGCCTGGCAGTAAAGGCATTTACTGAGGCAGAGCAGGTGGCAGACGTACCGTCTGAATCGAAGCTATCTGACATTGATCTTGTGATGGCTGTAGGTTCAAAGAAACCTATCCAAATATAGACCGCTTTACAAATGTACCACAGTAGAGGTATGTTCCGTCTTTTGTGATACTAAAACAAATCTGTGTTTGTTGACTCTTTTAGTCCTCTGAAGTTCTTGTTTTTCGAAGAGAGAATCACCTGTTGATCGTAGCTCCATTGGTTTCAATTGGTCTACGATGTACTTAAGCATATACAATGCTTTTGGGAAACGCAGCCCTGGTTAGTTTTGTCCAGTAAAATTCTGTGTAGTAACAAAAAGTACCAGCTCTGACTAGCAATAGCAGGTACAAAATTATGATTCATCTCTATCTATCTATCTATCTATCTATCTATCTATCTATCTATCTATCAATCTATCTATCTATCTATCAGCACAGCAGGATTATTATCGTCAACTAAAACTAACATTTAAAAATAAAAATAAATGTTAACTAAAATAAAATTAAATATATGAAAAATTACTTATTTTATTTTAGCTAGTTGCCAGTGCAGGATTTGTAATTTTTTTGTTTAAAGTAAAAGTAATAAAATAAACAAAAGTAAATAAACTAAAAATAAATAAATAAATAAATATAGACATAAAAAAAACTAATAAAAATGACAAAAACAACAAAATTAGTAATACATCAACTCTCTCTCTCTCTCTCTCTCTCTCTCTATACAGGTGCATCTCAATAAATTAGAATGTCGTGGAAAAGTTCATTTATTTCAGTAATTCAACTCAAATTGTGAAACTCGTGTATTAAATAAATTCAATGCACACAGACTGAAGTAGTTTAAGTCTTTGGTTCTTTTAATTGTGATGATTTAGGCTCACATTTAACAAAAACCCACCAATTCACTATCTCAACAAATTAGAATACTTCATAAGACCAATAAAAAAAACATTTTTAGTGAAGTGTTGGCCTTCTGGAAAGTATGTTAATTTACTGTACATATACTCAATACTTGGTAGGGGCTCCTTTTGCTTTAATTACTGCCTCAATTCGGCGTGGCATGGAGGTGATCAGTTTGTGGCACTGCTGAGGTGGTATGGAAGCCCAGGTTTCTTTGACAGTGGCCTTCAGCTCATCTGCATTTTTTGGTCTCTTGTTTCTCATTTTCCTCTTGACAATACCCCATAGAGAATCTATGAGTCTGGTGAGTTTGCTGGCCAGTCAAGCACACCAACACCATGGTCATTTAACCAACTTTTGGTGCTTTTGGCAGTGTGGACAGGTGCCAAATCCTGCTGGAAAATGAAATCAGCATCTTTAAAAAGCTGGTCAGCAGAAGGAAGCATTAAGTTCTCCAAAAATTTATTGGTAAACTGGTGCAGTGACGTTGGTTTTCAAAAAACACAATGGACCAACACCAGCAGATGACATTGCACCCCAAATCATCACAGACTGTAGAAACTTAACACTGGCTTCTCCACTCTTCCTCCAGACTCTAGGACCTTGGTTTCCAAATGAAATACAAAACTTGCTCTCATCTGAAAAGAGGACTTTGGACCACTAGGCAACAGTCCAGTTATTCTTCTCCTTAGCCCAGGTAAGACGCCTCTGACGTTGTCTGTGGTTCAGGAGTGGCTTAACAAGAGGAATACGACAACTGTAGCCATATTCCTTGACACGTCTGTGTGTGGTGGCTCTTGATGCCTTGACCCCAGCCTCAGTCCATTCCTTGTGAAGTTCACCCAAATTCTTGAATCGATTTTGCTTGACAATCCTCATAAGGCTGCGGTTCTCTCGGTTGGTTGTGCATCTTTTTCTTCCACACTTTTTCCTTCCACTCAACTTTCTGTTAACATGCTTGGATACAGCACTCTGTGAACAGCCAGCTTCTTTGGCAATGAATGTTTGTGGCTTACCCTCCTTGTGAAGGGTGTCGATGATTGTCTTCTGGACAACTGTCAGATCAGCAGTCTTCATGATTGTGTAGCCTAGTGAACCAAACTGAGAGACCATTTTGAAGGCTCAGGAAACCTTTCAGGTGTTTTGAGTTGATTCTGATTCATGTCACCATATTCTAATTTGTTGAGATAGTGAATTGGTGGGTTTTTGTTAAATGTGAGCCTAAATCATCACAATTAAAAGAACCAAAGACTTAAACTACTTAAACTACTTGTATTTATTTAATACACGAGTTTCACAATTTGAGTTGAATTACTGAAATAAATTAACTTTTCCACGACATTCTAATTTATTGAGATGCACCTGTATATATATATATATATATATATATATATATATATAATATTTTAAATAATATTAATAGTATGAATATTAATAATACGAATAATAACTACTATATAGACATATTTCAAAAACAAATAAAATATAAAAAATGAAAATATAAAAATTAAATCTAAATCATAATCTTATTATCAAAGATTATAATAGTATATAATGATACTAAAATTTTTTTTAAATTAAAATTAAAAAAAAAGCAACAGGGAAAAAACACTACAAATAGGCTACAAATTATTTGTCACTATATTAATAAAGAGCTATAAATGAATTAGGATAGCATATTATTTAGTCTTAACATTTGATGAGAAATATCTGTAAGACTTAAAAAGTCTCCATTTTCTTTCCATTTAGATACATTATAAGCGATTTCAACCATTTTGTTAACTAACCTGCAAAAGATATGTCATCAAATCCAAAAACACCTCAAATGACTGACAGACAGAGATTTTTCTTGCCTATTTTTCAGTTTAGCAAAAAGCCATATTATTGTAATATCTGCAAGGCAGCAGGACAAAAAAACTTCCTAATTTCTGTCTAGCGGAAAGAAACTATTATAAAGATCTCATTTTTGATTTATCATTCTTACGGCTAGGTTTCCGCACACAGCATGTCACGAAAGCTGTACGATAATGTCGTCGCAACAAGCATCATTATGGCGGGAACCTAATTAGCGGCTTTTGTTGTTTGCTGTGGCGACTGCGAGAAAATCCCTGTCTGCTGAGATCACTAGTGCGTCGGTCCTGATGGATGGAGACGGGGCCAAGCTTTAACGCTTAACCACTTGGAGGAAGGATCCATGATGGCGTTTGAGCTATTGCAGCTGATGTTAATAAGAAGTGTTTCATCCAGCCAGCCAAGAGCCCAGCAGTACAATCAAAACAGGCCTGTGGCATGTGCTCCTGCCAGTTAACAAACTGTTGAGGCTAAATTACTGTAATGCTACCATAATTATGATTAGAGGAGCATGTCTCCAGCATAACTAGCTGCAATTTTCATGCCTTGAAGAAATGCGTATCAAAACGCGGTGGTTTAGAGTGGAAAACGCAGCTATGTTGGGTAAAAAGAGCAGCCTGGAGCGTGTTTAATTAACCTCGCTCGTAATACATATCAAATCATTTAAAACACAATTGCTACAACTTTATTCATTCTGTTAGACAACTATACCAATGTTTTAGGCCCTGCAGTATCGATTAATAGAGCGGGCCTGCGTTATCATTTCACGTAAGGTGGGAGTCGTGTGATCTTTGTGTGAACTTCTCTGAGGTTTTCTCTTTGAAGAAGAACAATTTGTTAGATGGTAAGATACTCATCGCTGAATACCTGTGAGAAGCGAAAGACATTTCGGTGCTTAGAAACAGTTGATTAAGCAAGATAAGGTTTTGCATGGTAATGAATGACATTTTGCTGCAGCAAAATGTTAAGTCAGCACCTTTAGAAGTGCTTTAAAATGGCATTCAGCACAGTTGGGAGTGAGATGAGATTCATTTTTCCTCAGATATCTGCTAATTTCACTATGGATACGAGATGATTGAACATTTCACTGATTCTTGAGACATGAAACAAAGCAGGGCTTACAACTTTACCTCCTGCATGGTTTCTAAAATAGCAGAATTGCCACTTTGAATTGATGATCACAAGATAACTCAGTACTTGATGCAAATTAAAATATATATAAATGTATTTTTATTTTTTTTAAATATTACTACTATTTCAGCAAGAAGAAAGAGATTACTTGCAAAAATGACACTCTTTTAAGTATCTTGAAGGCCCTCTTTCCATGTTTCCATTTTTTAAACTTAAGATTAAAAATAATAAATAAATAAATACACAATACTTTTACTCGGCACTGATGCATTAAATTGAGCAAAGGAGACAGAAAATACTTGAAAAAAGTGTTTTTCAAATAAATTCTGTTCTTTTGAACTTATCAGAAATGAAATCCTGAAAAAAGTATTACGGTTTCCACAAAAATATAAATCAGCTAACCTGTTTTCAACATTAATAATAAGAAATGTTTCTTGAGCAGCAAATCAGCATATTAGAATGATTTCTGAAGGATTATGTAACACTGAAGACTGGAGTAATGATGCTGAAAATTCAGCTTTGATCACAGGAATAAATTACATTTTACAATATATTCAAATAGAAAACGTATTTGAAGTTGTAATATTTCAGAATCAGAATCAGAATCAGAATGAGCTTTATTGGCCAGGTATGTTTACACATACGAGGAATTTGTTATAGTGACAAAGCTCCACAGTGCAACAGAATGACAGCAACGGGACAGGACACAGACAACAAAAGAACAATATACAAATATTTCACAATAATACTGATTTTACTGTATTTTTTGACCAAATAAATGCAGCCTTGTTGAGCATAAGAGACTTCTTTCAAAATCATTAAGAATCCCTCTATTTGATTGTGATGACAATTTAATAGCATTTTGTGAAAGATGCAAATAAATACCTCTGAAAATATTATCTGATACATAAACTTACTTTTTTTTTTCATTCCTGTAACATTTGTCCTATGCAGCACTCAAGAACCAGTGATGAATACCTGTTTCGGATCAAGGGTTTTAATGGCAAATGGCCCAAACGACTCTCAAAGGTGGTTTGAATTGTCCTAAATAACATCTGTTTGGAATCTGATGTGAAAGGGGTTCGGTTTGTTTCCTTCTGTTCTCAGAAGGCCTTTGATGCGCCTACCAATGCGATTGTCATTCCATAGGAATTTTCCCCTTCCTGTGCCAGCAGTGGAAACAACATACCATCCCCTGCGTCAGACTAAACTCGCATGTATACGGCTCATTCCACACACATCACACCTGTTTATGTCCTGCCGAGGAAATGCAACGCTGTCAAAATACACCAATGCTGTGATCTCCTGACACCATCAAGACAGAGTCAAACACAGCACGAGACAGGAGAGATGAGACCAGATGGGAAACGGCAATAAAGAAAGCCTATAAGATGTTTTTTTTTCCCCCTTCATATTGCCACAGCATGTTCTGCTATTGTGCATGGAAAGATATTGAACCGCCATAGTGGAAATCACATTAGACTTCTGAGGGCATTCGCTGTTATTACTTTGATATGGTTGTTGTCGCCGCAAGTGAATAAAGCAAATGGATTCCAATAACATTCGACTCAATGTGCCATTGCGTACGGGCAGAGGCCGAACTGAATCAGGCTATACGGGGGCGGATGAACGAGCGTTAAGAAGAGAAGTTCACCAGTATGAGCTCGGCGGCCAGCAATCACACCATATGCCAAGATTCTGCGGCCAGGATAAACAAGAAAACAGCAAAACAAACACAAAAAGCAATAAAGCGCAATAAAATACTGGTGCAGTAAACATACAAATTTGTTACTTTGCCGTGCAAAAATAAACATTTGCATTGATTTTGTTTGGGAGCAAGTATACTGCTGACATGCACCAGAACTCGGTCGGCCGCAGAGGCTTTGATTGTCTCTGTGGAGAATTACCATCCTTAACTATTTGGTCTCTCGCATTCCATTGAAACAGTACTGTCAACATAATTATCATGCCTCTGTAATAAATAACAAAAACAATGGCGATGGCAGCGTAATAACTGAGACAGCATAATTGCCGTGCCAACACTGGCCTTCTGAGCTATAGTGACTAATCGCTGGAGAATCTATTAGAAGACCAGACTGAGCAAAACAACTTATTCGAGATGGAAAGTGATTTACAAAAGTCTTCTGCATCATATAAAATATAATAGACCTTTAAAAAAAATAAATGAAAAAATTATTATATATATATATATATATATATATATCTCTCTCTCTCTCTCTCTCTCTATATATATATATATATACTATAATACAGGGGAAGGCAACGTCGGTCCTGGAGTGCCGCTGTCCTGTAGAGTTTAGCTCCAACCCTAATCAAACACACCTGAACAAGCTAATCAAAATCTTCAGAATTACTAGGGCTACAGGCAAGTGAGGTTTTTTTCAGGATTGGAGCTAAACTCTGCAGGACATCGGCACTCCAGGACCGACGTTGCCTACCCCTGCTATAATACAGTATCTCACAAAAGTGAGTACACCCCTCACATTTCGGCAATCATTTTAGTATATCTTTTCAAGGGATAATACTATAGAAATGAAACTTGGATATATTTTAAAGTAGTCAATGTGCAACTTGTATAGCAGTAAAGATTTACTGTCCTCTGAAAATAACTCAACATACAGCCATTATTGTCAAAAAAGCTGGCAACAAAAGTGAGTACACCCTAAGTGATAACAGCTATACGTTGTTTAACCATGCAAAGCCACATTTCCTATTCATCATGTTCATGTTTTTGTCTGCTTGACAGGACCATACAAATGTGTGTATCTTGTTTTAGAGCAGTTACAATTTGGTGCTTTTAGTACAATTCTCTCATACTGAACACTGGATGTTCAACATGGCACCTCATGGCAAAGAACTCTCTGAGGATTTGAGAATTAGAATTGTTGCTCTCCACAAAGATGGCCGAGGCTATAAGAAGTTCGGTAACAGCCTGGAACTGAGTTACAGTACAGTGGCCAGGGTCATACAGAGGTTTTCCAAGACGGGTTTCACTCGGAACAGGCCTTGCAAGGGTCGATCAATGAAGTTGAGTCCTTGTGCTGTGCGTCAGGATTCAGAAGCTGGCTTCAAAAAAACAGATGCATGAGTGCTTTAGAGGTTGCAGAAGTGGAAGGTCAGCTTGTCAGTGCTCAGACCATATGCCACACACTGCAACAAGTGGGTTTGCATGGCCGTCGTCCCAGAAGGAAGCCTCTTCTGAAGCTGGCTCACAAAAAAGCCTGCAAACAGTTTGCTGAAGACAACCTGGCCAAGAGCATGAATTACTGGAACCATGTCCTGTGGTCTGATGAGTCTAAGGCAGGGGTGTCCAAACTCGGTCCTGGAGGGCCGGTGTCCTGCAGAGTTTAGCTCCAACCCTAATTAAACACACCTGAAGCATCTAATCAAGGTCTTACTAGGCATACTAGAAGCTTCCATGCAGGTGTGTTGAGGCAAGTTGGAGCTAAACTCTGCAGGACACCGGCCCTCCAGGACCGAGTTTGGACAGCCCTGGTCTAAGGTAAACTTGTTTGGCTCAGATGGTGTCCAGCATGTGTGGCGATGCCCTGGTGAGGAGTACCAAGAAAATTGTATCTTGCCTACAGTCAAGCATGGTGGTGGTAGCAACATGGTCCGGGGTTGCATGACTACTGCTGGTACTGGGGAGCTGCGGTTCATTGAAGGAAACATGGATTCCAACATGTACTGTGACATTCTGAAGCAGAACATGATGCCCTCCCTTCAGAAACTGTTTTCCAACATAACAACCACCCCAAACACACCGCCAAGATGACAACTGCCTTGCTGATGAAGGTGAAGGTGATGGAGTGGCCAAGTATGTCTCCAGACCTGAACCCTATTGAGCACATGTAGTTCATCCTCAAGCGGAAGGTGGAGAAGCACCATGTGTCTAACATCCAGCAGCTCCGTGATGTCATTATGGAGGAGTGATTCCTAAATCATTAGGAAGAGGATGCCAGCAACAACCTGTGCAGCTCTGGTGAATTCCATGCCCAGGAGGATTAAGGCAGTGCTAGATAACAATGGTGCCCCTACAAAATATTGACACTTTGGACACAGTTTTGACATGTTCACTTAGGGTGTACTCATTTTTGTTGCCAGTTATTTAGACAATAATGGTAATGTTGAGTTATATTTAGAGGACAGTAAATTTGTACTTCTATACAAGCTGCACATTTACTACTCTAAAATATATCCACGTTTCATTTGTGTAGTATTGTCCCTTGAGAAGATATACTAAAATTATTGCTGAAATGTGAGGGGTGTACTCACTTTTGTGAGATACTGTATATGAACTATATATATAGATATAGATATAGATATAGATATATATTAACAGATTATATATAAGAAATATAGTATATTAGTATATTATTAAGTGTATAAAATGATATGTATGTATGTATGTATGTATATATATTATGTATATATGTGTGTGTGTGTGTGTGTGTGTACATACATTATATGTATGTATGTATGTATGTATGTATATATGTGTGTGTATGTGTGACCCTGTACCACAAAACCAGTCTTAAGTCACCGCGATATATTTATAGCAATAGCCAAAAATACATTGTATGGGTCAAAATTATTGATTTTTCTTTTATGCCAAAAATCATTAGGACATTAAGTAAAGATCATGTTCAATGAAGATATTTTGTAAATTTCCTACTGTAAAGATATCAAAACTTAATTTTTGATTAGTAATATGCATTGATAAGAACTTCATTTGGACAACTTTATAGGGGATTTTCTCAGTATTTAGATTTGCACCCTCAGATTCTTGATTTTCAAATAGTTGTATCTCGGCCAAATATTGTCCTATCCTAACAAACCATATATCAATGGAAAGCTTTGGTCCAGGGTCACACACACACATATACATATATACATATATATATACATATATATATATATATATAGCCGGTAAAATAAGTCTTGAACAAGTCACCCTTTTTCTCAGTAAATATATTTCTAAAGGCGTTGTTGACATGAAATTTTGGTAACAAGTAATCAATGCATACAAAAAAAAAAAAAAAAAAAAAAAAGGTATGTGTAATAAAATGGAATGACACAGGGAAAAAGTATTGAACACATGCATAAAAGGAGGTGCAAAAAGGCATGGAAAGCCAAGACCCCAGCTAAAATCTATCAGTAATTAGAAAGCAATCCTGCCCCATAGTCAGTGAAAATTAATATTAGCTGGTTCAGTCCCAACACTTACAGTACCAGGATGATGAAGATGAAACAAGGCAAAGACAGCAAGACAATGATCCAAAACGCAGCCAAGGAAACTCTCAAATGGTTTCAGAGAAAGAAAATAAAGCTGCTAGAATGGCCCAGCCAATCGCCTGACTTGAATCCAATAGAATATCTATGGAAAGAACTAAAGATCAGAGTTCATAGAAGAGGCCCACAGAACCTTCAAGATTTGAAGACGGTTTCTGTGGAAGAATGGGCCAAAATCACACCTGAACAATGCATGTGACTATAGTTTCTCCAAACAGGAGGCATCTTGAAGCTGTCATTACCAACAAAGGCATTTGTACAAAGTATTAAATAAATTTCAGTAAGTGTGTTCAATACTTTTTCCCTGGGTCATCCCATTTTATTACACATAACTTAATTTCTGAAATTATTTGTTTTGTTTTCTTTGTATGTGTGGATTACTTGGGTTGTTACCAACATCTGGTGAAAATTTCATGTCAACAGCACCTTTAGAAATATATTTACTGAGAAAAATGGTGACGCGTTCAATACTTATTTTACCCACTGTGTGTATGTATTATTATATATATACATACTATCTATATATCTAGATAGATAGACAGATAGATAGATATACACACACATTAATATTATATAATGTATCATATTATGTACAATTTATAAAATAAATAAAATGTATATATTAATGATAATAATAATAATATAATTATGATTATATAATTTGTATTATTATTATTATATAAAACTTATTATGTGTATATGTACATAGCATATAAATATTATAAAAATAAAAAAATATATTATAAATATTATACAAAATAAAATAAAAAATAAAAAGAAGCATATGCTACATAATGTACACACATACATACAAAAATGATTTTATGTATACATAAAAAGATTTTATGTATACATTTATTCATGTAGAACTGTTCTAGAACGCTCTGTTCATGTAAAAGTGAGAGGTGTGTTAGGATGGAGACATAAAGTACATCCTGTGGTTCCTGCACAGGAACTGAATGCTGAGCTCTTCATCAATGACCATGACTCATCCAGCCCGTGGACTGCCTCCATTCTCAAACAGAACAGCTCCGGATGCCAAGAAGCCCATTCTGAAATATGACTCCCCGGAGAACCTAGCGTGCCGTATGACTGGATGAAACTACACTGATTGTTTCTGCAGCGTGACTGGGTGAAATTTACAGTTTAAGAAATGTTTTTTAGACTTTAAACTTAGAATTCATTCAATACAATGCTATTTAACAGCCTATCACATATTGTGTAATCTAATAATAAAACCCAATTCAAATAACATCTTCATTCTGGAACAGGTGGTTAAAATCCAAAAAAGATTTTCTTTTATTTTCTACAGAGGCATGTTATACAATTTTTAATCACTGTAGTATTTTTTATAATCTCATTCCTTCAGGATTGTTCACTAGTGAGTGATTAATTGCATTGATGCCTTCTAGAACACAATGTGATTATGTTCTTGGACCAACATCAATTGTAGTTCCCATAAACCACAGCACTAACACAAAAACAAGGCCCAAAACTTCAAGCTACATAATCTCAATTTAATTCAATTCTGAGTATCAAACTGTGTCAGGAATTCATAATTTGACATGCTGAATTTTTAGAGCTGTCAAACGGTAATGTCACGTACTTGACTAAATCACACTAAACGACTTTCACAATATGACTAGATGAAAGTAGTGTGATGACGTCTACAGTATGACTGAGTGAAACCACACTGATAACTTTTATAAAACAACAGATTTGGTTTCTCTGTGCTAATACATCTATAGCAGCGAAGCAGGACCAAAATCAATATCTTAAAAGTCATCAGCATATCATTGTCACATTTAGTTGCATTTAAAATAGCCTGGTATTGTCTATCTTTCCTGCAAATGGCATTTGGTATCTGTAGAGCTCTAAACAACAGTCAGGCTGTGGTTAGTTTTTGTCTACACAGACCTTCCTCCCACAGTTATCTGAAATTACATCGGTGACTAATACTGATGTTACATTTTTATGTATAACTGCAACTGATTATAGCATGTCTACAGCAGGAGTGTTTAGTTAAGTGGTTAAAGCAATAGTTTAGCCAAAAATTTGAATTAGCTTAAAATGTACTCACTTTCTGCTATTTAAGATGAGTTTGTTTCTTCAATGGAACAGATTTGGAGAAATTTAGCATCACATCACTTGCTCACCAATGGATCCTCTGCAGTAAATGGGTGCCATCAGAATGAGAGTCCAAACAGCTGATAAAAACATCACAATAATCCACAAGTAATCCACACTCTTTCAGTCCATCAATTAACATCTTGTGAAGCCAAAGGCTTCATGTTTGTAAGAAACAAATCTGTAATTAAAACTTTAAACCGTTGCTTCTGGCCAAAATATGAGTCCATAATTGATAATAACGCTACCTCCAGTGGAAAAAGTCCATCTTCTGCTGTCCTCTCACATCAAGACCCACCAACATATTTGTCTATATGTCTATATTTGTCATATTTATGAACGGTTTTGGACTGTTTTAACTTGTAAACAGTGCTTGATCTGTGCATATTTCTCTCCTGATTCAGATTAGATGACTTTTCTAGTGCTGAAAGCAATATTACTCCCATTTTAGGTGGAAGCAATGGTTTAAAGTTAAAAACGTCTTGATGGATTTGTTTATTACAAATGCACAGCTTTTTGTTTCACAAGATGTTAATTGATGGCAGTGCCGATCCTAGACTTCTGGGGGCCCTACGCGAAACTGTGATGATCATTCATGTTTTCATAACCGCATGCCAAACTCAAAAACGAAACTAAAATTAAAACATCTTTGAGAGCAAGGGGGGCCCCTGGTGTTTCGGGGGCCCTACGCAGCTTGCGTATTCTGCGTATAGGGAGGATCGGCTCTGATTGATGGACTGAAAGAGTGTGGATTACTTGTGGATTGTTGTGAACCAACAACAAGTCTATTAGATCCTGTACCCACTAAATTACTGAAAGAGTTGTTACCTGTTGCAGAAGAACCGCTTCTCAATATTATTAACTCATCGTTATCTTTAGGTCACATCCCAAAACCATTCAAGCTGGCGGTTATTAAGCCTCTTATTAAGAAACCACAACTAGATCCTAGTGAACGGGCAAATTACCGACCCATTTCAAATCTTCCGTTTATGTCTAAAATTTTTGAAAAAGTTGTGTCTGCTCAATTGTGCTCCTTCTTGCAAAAAAGTGATCTCTGTGAAGAATTTCAGTCAGGTTTCAGGCCCCACCACTGCACAGAAACTGCACTTGTTAAAATTACAAATGACTTGCTTCTTGCGTCAGACCAAGGCTGCATCTCATTGCTAGTTTTACTTGATCTTAGTGCTGCGTTCGACACTATAGATCATGACATACTCATAGATCGATTACAAAACTATAAGGGTATTCAAGGGCAGGCTTTAAGATGGTTTAGATCCTACCTGTCCGATCGCTACCACTTTGTTTATTTAAATGGGGAGTCATCTCAATTATCACCAGTAAAGTATGGAGTACCATAAGGATCTGTCCTAGGTCCTCTGCTATTTTCAATATATATGTTGCCCCTTGGTAATATTATTAGAAAATATGGGATTAGTTTCCATTGTTATGCTGATGATACTCAACTATATATCTCAACAAGACCAGATGAAACTTCTAAATTATCTAAGCTAACAGAGTGTGTTAAAAATGTAAAAGATTGGATGACCAATAATTTTCTCCTATTAAATTAAGATAAGACAGAGATATTACTTATTGGACCAAAAAACAGAACACAGAATCTCTTGGATTACAATTTGCAAGACGGATGTACCGTTACTTCCTCTACAGTCAAAAATCTTGGTCTTATATTAGACAGCAACTTGTCTTTTGAAAATCATATTTCCGATGTTACAAAAACAGCATTCTTCCATCTTAGAAACATTGCCAAGCTACGAAACAGCTACGAAACATGTTACCTGTTTCCGATGCAGAAAATCTAATTAATGCATTCATGACCTCTAGGCTGGACTATTGTAATGCACTGCTAGCTGGTTGTCCTGCATCTTCAATAAACAAGCTACAGGTAGTCCAAAATGCAGTGGCTAGAGTCCTTACCAGGTCAAGAAAATATGATCATATTACCCCAATTTTACAGTCTCTGCACTGGCTACCTACTAAGTTCCGTAGCAGTTACAAAATATTATTACTTGCCTATAAGGCCCTAAATGGTTTAGCTCCTGCGTACCTAACTAGTCTTCTACCATGCTACAATCCAACCCACTCCCTAAGGTCGCAAAACTCTGGACTCTTGGTAGTACCTAGGATAGCATAGTCCACCAAAGGAGGTAGAGCTTTTTCACATTTGGCTCCCAAACTCTGGAATAGCCTTCCTGATAACGTTCAGGGTTCAGACACACTCTCTCTGTTTAAATCAAGATTAAAGACACATCTCTTTAGCCAAGCATTCATATAATGCATCATATAATCTTGTACTGCAGTTATATCTGCTCAAATGCACATTATTATTCTTTAGCTTGAGTTGAACAAATCATTTTTGCTGGGATGGAACAGCAGCTACGCTAATTATGTCTCTGTTCTCTGTTTCTGTAACTAGGAATTACAGAAGCTTCAGTCTGGATCCAACCCTTAAATGATCTGAGATGACCAAACACCTGAGAAGAGATGATGCCAACCCCTCAGAGGACCTCAGAGGATGCCAACCCTCAGACAACATACAGAATAGCCAAATTTTGCCATAAGTTAAATATATTAAGTTTCTACAATATATAAATATACTGTAGAAACTTAATTTCCTGTAAAGCTGCTTTGCAACAATTTGTATCGTAAAAAGCGCTATACAAATAAACTTGAATTGAATTTAATGTTTTTATCAGCTGTTTAAAGTGCTAAAAACACCACTCACAAAAATGTAATATGCATGCACATGACGTCACCTTTTTCACAAATTCACGTTTTTGTTGTTTACATGAAAATGATACAGGCATCGTGTTCAAAAGCTTGTGTTTTCAGGCCCCCCAAATGGAGTTATTGAAGACTCCTGATGTTAACAAACAGAAGCACTGAAGGAGAAACTCAACATTTTTAAGTTACCATTACGGTGGTCAGTGTTTGCTTTAGTTGGGCTCTTGACCCTTAACTTTTTAATAGTAGATTTTGTTTGGCTGCTGTAACTGAGTTATAACAGCTAGACAAGCCAAAAAGATGATCGGGTGGTGTTGGTTATGTTTTTACATAATCATCATCAGGGATGGGCAGTATTTCAGATACATGTATTTAAAATACATATTTGAAATACAAAATACTATTATGTATTTTAAAGCCTTTGGAAAAAATCTAATGTATTTTGTATTTAAATACATTTAAGATTAGTATTTTTGTATTTTCAAAATACATAAAATATTTTGTGCCAGTCAACCTCTTGAGGGTGCTGATTTCGTGCATCAACTATAGATCAGACAAGCCTCCTCCCCTCAATCCCAACATTCATGCATGTGAACTGCAGCTGTACAACTCCATTTAGCATTGGGAGAGTGGCTTGTATGGAATAAGATAAGATGAGGGTGTCATGGTCAATTGTACTAGTTGATTAAAGTTAAAATAGTGCATCATTCAGATTTGCTTTCAGTTAAAACTTGAAAGAATAAAAGAGCACAGACAAGGGGAAAAATAGCATTAGCCAACCAGTTTTGATAGGTAATCAGTTGTTTTTTTATCAACTTGCTTGTCAAATGTGTTTAAAGCATTCCTGCATGTTTTAGGGCTGGGTGATATGACAATACATATCATGGCGATGATATAAAATGTGAATCGACTGAACTTTTCTAAATTGTTTAGGTATAAGTAACATATTGCAAAATAATTTTTTTAAGGGTCATTCAACACCAATCCGGATCAAACTGAGTTTATTTTGCAATAATTATTGTACATTATTCCTTTTTGGATGTTAATTGGATTATAACATGACTCCAGAATAAATGTTTATATTTATGCTAAATAAATAAATAAAAAATATGGGTGAGACTGTACATTCTACATACTGTATGTGTCTATTCCTGCCCAGTATTTCCCTGCATCTAACATTAGATGAGAGCAGACAGCGAGCATTAAAGATAAACACATTGTGCGTTCGACATGTCATGTTTTGATCCCCGCCTCACTAATTTCATTTGCTGTATCCGTGGCAACAAAGGGGAAAGAATAACAGAGCATCCCTTATCACCTTCACAGCCAAATAAAGTGGAGCTCTTCCTGCTGGTAATGCTTTGTCGCAGTTATCTCTGCATCTGTAAGAGCAAGCGTCGCCGGCACAGTTAGCAGCTTGCCACATGTATTGAGATGCTATCAGAGGAGCTGCCATATCAAAGAGTCTAATGCAGACAGGGCTTATCTCGCCGATAACTCACACGTGCTATGTAGGGCACGTCTTATCAGAGCGCTGCCATTACTGCCATTGGAACAGCAGACGCGGGTCAGGATGACCACTGGAGAAACGGAAGATCAGCTGCTCGGTGTGTGTTTGGAGTGGCCATCTGAGATTGCCAAATAAGTCAAAGTGTAGCTGACATGTTGCATCAAAGGTTCAGGTGAAGTGAATTATTACTTGAATGAATAAAATGTCATTATTTACTCAGGGCCTGTTTGTTTAGAAAAAACAAAAAACAAAAAGGGTTTTCATATCACCACAGGTTATAAACTAAAAATTACACACACAAAAAAATAAAAACATAAAAATGCGTATGCACTATACGTCTTTTGAAGCCATATGATAACATTGTGAGAAACACACAGAAAGTTAGGTTGTTATTCAGGAAGTTTTCTTATTCTCGACTGGCATATAGCCTAGTCAAACTGGCATACAGGGGCGATACAGCAAACACAATTTTTTTTTTTTCAGGCAGGATCACAATCTTATTTAAAAGAAATATACAGGTGCACCTCAATAAATTAGAATGTCGTGGAAAAGTTCATTTATTTCAGTAATTCAACTCAAATTGTGAAACTCGTGTATTAAATAAATTCAATGCACACAGACTGAAGTAGTTTAAGTCTTTGGTTCTTTTAATTGTGATGATTTAGGCTCACATTTAACAAAAACCCACCAATTCACTATCTCAACAAATTAGAATACTTCATAAGACCAATAAAAAAACATTTTTAGTGAATTGTTGGCCTTCTGGAAAGTATGTTCATTTACTGTATATGTACTCAATACTTGGTAGGGGCTCCTTTTGCTTTAATTACTGCCTCAATTCGGCGTGGCATGGAGGTGATCAGTTTGTGGCACTGCTGAGGTGGTATGGAAGCCCAGGTTTCTTTGACAGTGGCCTTCAGCTCATCTGCATTGTTGGGTCTGGTGTCTCTCATCTTCCTCTTGACAATACCCCATAGATTCTCTATGGGGTTCAGGTCAGGTGAGTTTGCTGGCCAATCAAGCACAGTAACACCATGGTCATTGAACCAGCTTTTGGTACCTTTGGCAGTGTGGGCAGGTGCCAAGTCCTGCTGGAAAATGAAATCAGCATCTCCATAAAGCTTGTCAGCAGAAGGAAGCATGAAGTGCTCTAAAATTTCCTGGTAGATGGCTGCGCTGACTGTGGACTTCAGAAAACACAGTGGACCAACACCAGCAGATGACATGGCAGCCCAAATCATCACTGACTGTGGAAACTTCACACTGGACTTCAAGCAACATGGATTCTGTGCCTCTCCACTCTTCCTCCAGACTCTGGGACCTTGATTTCCAAATGAAACGCAAAATGTACTTTCATCTGAAAAGAGGACTTTTTGGACCACTGAGCAACAGTCCAGTTCTTTTTCTCCACAGCCCAGGTAAGATGCTTCTGACGTTGTCTCTGGTTCAGAAGTGGCTTGGTAGCCCTTTTCCTGAAGACGTCTGAGCGTGGTGACTCTTGATGCACTGACTCCAGCTTCAGTTCACTCCTTGTGAAGCTCTCCAAAGTTTTTGAATCATCTTTGCTTGACTGTATTCTCAAGCTTGCGGTCATCCCTGTTGCTTGTGCACCTTTTCATACCCAAATTCTTCCTTACAGTCAACTTTGCATTTAATATGCTTTGATACAGCACTCTGTAAACAGCCACACCATTCAGTAATGACCTTCTGTGACTTACCCTCTTTATGGAGGGCGTCAATGTTCGTCTTCTGGATCATTGCCAAGTCAGCAGTCTTCCCCATTATTGTGGCTTCAAAGAACAAGAGATACCCAGAATTTATACTGTATGGATGGTCATTAATTGAAACTCAAATGTAAATATTCTAATATTTTGAGATACTGATTTTTGACTTTCATGAGCTGTAAGCTCTAATCATCAAAATTAAAACAAAAAAAACTTTTGAAATGTTTTACTTTACATGTAATGAATCTAAAATATATGAAAGTTTCACTTTTTGAAATAAGTTACAAGAAAAAATGAACTTTATCACGACATTCTAATTTATTGAGATGCACCTGTAGACCTACAAGGTAACAAAAAAAAAAAAGAACGACAGGACATTTAGGCCAAAGTAAGAGTGGCTGACAGATTTCATATTAATTTATTAATTAATATAATAAATATGCTTAAATATACTTTAAATCTTATTAAACATATTTAATTATACATTATTATTAATTATACATTATGTTTATTTATACATTAAATATATACACACACACACAATTAGGCTACATATTACACATATGATACATGCATATTATTATGCATATACAATTACTATACTGAAAACTGGAGTAATGATGCTGAAAATTCAGCTTCTTTGCCATCAAAGGAATATATTACATTTTATTCAAACAAAAAACAGTTCATTTTAATTGTAACAATATTTTACATTATTGTTTTTCTGCATTTTTGATTGATTAAATTAAGCTTTAGTGAGTATAAGAGACTTCTTTCAACACCAATAAAAAAAATATTACCAATCCCAAATGTTTGAGCGGTAGTAAATACATACACAAAAGTACAGTATAAAAGTAAAAAATCTTCTATCAAAATCCTAAAAATGGCATGCATAATTATTAAGAAAAAAAAGAGAATAGTTTCAGAATAGTTTCAGATGGAGTACATCATGACGCTGCTGTAACATGTCAAGGTAATGGTCCAAATATGCTTCAGTTTTAAACTTATTTGATCAAAGGTGTCCAGTTTTTTAGCTAATGCATGCACGATCGTGCTGTTTGAGTGAAAATCCCCCCATGTTTATTTGTAGCGTTTGTGGCCTCAGCCCACAGATTCAGAGCTGCTGTGCCCACTCACTCACCCAGAGCTTTCTCATTCTGAGAGAGAGCGTTCGTGACCCACCTACGTCTGATTCATGATCAGCCAGTCGTAGGCCACTCTAAAAGCAACCTGACGGCCATAAACCATCTCTGACAATGTTTCCAAGGTCAACTAGTTATGAAATCAGAAGATTAGAGTCCCACATTAGGCCACAAATGCAGTTTCCTCACCATGCAGATAAATGCAATATGAATTTAACATGCAAAGCATATGGTAAGCATATAGCTCCAAATTCTGATCCATCTGCACAAAAGATCACACAAGAAAAGCAGTTGTTCATACGACTTTCACTGATTTCATGTTAAGATTTAATGTTAATGGATGTTTGGTCACATGGCATGCAAGAACTAATGGTGTTTAGCCTCACATTACTGTAGAAGTCCATTTCAAAGCTTTAGTGGAAGTGATTTAGTAAATAATGGCTTAGATTTTTAACAAAATGGTTTTAAAAGACTATAGTGCACATATCATATAGAAAAATAGTGGTTTTATGGTGTTTTTTAAAAAGTTTTACCAATATTTTTACTATGAAATATCATTGTATGTGTAAAGAAAATTCAAATACTGTAATTTTCATGTTAATTAATAAACAGTAAAAATAGTAAAATATTTCTTTACATTTTTTTTACCTAACAGTCATTTTGCCAAGTAAATGATTTATAGCAGCATAAATTAGCAAATGCACTGTGTGCATGAGCATTTTAACATATTAAGTAACATTACATACATTCGTGGGTCTACGACAAACGGTGCGGGAGGAAAGTGAGTTTTTAGCACAATGAAACATGCACACACTGTACAAACAAACGCACCTTTACATACAGACATATGCAAACAAAGAAAGAGGGAAAGAGAGATAGTAAAAGAGAGAGAGAAAGAGAGGTAGAGCTGGTCACAGTGGAAACTCTGACTCATCTGCTCCTGCCACTCGGAGCCCAAATCAATTTACCATTGAGTCACCACAGGACTTTCTCTCTCTCTCTCTCTCATTCGGGTTCTTTCTCACTCTTTCTCTTTCTGTTGTCAGCTGAACATGCTTTGAGGTTATAGCCATGTTTTCATGTGTGCTCCAGGGCACATTTTTACGCAGTCCAAATGCATCATAGCTGCTTGAGTAATTATGGCAGTACCAGCAGGTTTTATAGCGTTCAGCTGCACAAAAACAGTTCCTCTCAATGAGACACACGACAGAAACTGCCCTCGCTTCTCTGAGCACACGCTGAATCTCATGCAGCAAGACTCCCTGATAAAACCACTGTATATGGATGAGACTACAAAGAGAAAGTCCTGATAATACAGCATCTTTACATGCAAAAGACTTCAAACCATGAGGGCTGACTTTAAGAGCAGTCGCTCCACTTTTGCATGCAATTTTCATGAACAATCCAGTTTAAGCACACTGGTAAAGGACCATGCATATTTTATAATATTTATAATTAATAATTAATATAATTATAATTAATATAATATAAGAAATGTTTGTGTACAATTTTTATTGCTCACAGCAGCAGTAATACATTTAGTGTATATCATTATTTAGTTATATATAGTGTACCAGGGTTACTGTAGTTAACAATAAAATAAAATAAAACTTTTCTCCCTACTTGAAAAAACAAAAGTTAACTAAAATAAAATAAAATATAAAAACAACTTATTTTTTCAGCAAAATGCAAATGCAACATTTCTAATTTTTAACAACTTATCAATTTCTTTTTGTTTTTCCTAATATTTTCTGGGGATTTTTTCCCCACCTTGTTACACTCCGGCCTACAAAAAAAATGTTTGTAAATATCTCATTATGGTATTATTTACAAATATTGGATTCAATCTTTTTATCAACTTGTTAAATTACAAAAATTATCCACAAATAAAAAAAAGAAAAAAGCTTTTTTCACTCAAAAACTGTGGTGCATAAGCTCAGATCAATGAGGCCTACGATCAATCAATTCCAAAAAGAAATACAAAACCTGTGCTAATTATATATATATATATATATATATATATATATATATATATATATATATATATATATATATATATATGTATATATATTGAATTCAAGATTTGGTGATAATATTGCATAATGAGAGATATAAAAGCAATTTTTTAAAGGCCGGTCATTTTTAAAAAGGCAACACTAAATTTTCAGTACAAGGTACTGAAGTACTTGAAGTACTAAACTAACTAAAACTAAATAAACTAAAACTAATAAATAATAATAAAAAAATCAAACTGTAAAGACATTTAAAATTATGACAAAAGCACACAAATTACTAAACCTACAAAGAAAGTGAAAAATATGCATAGAAAAAAAAAATCTAATTACAATAGTATATAAATGATGGGGCCTACTAAAATAACACTTTAGTGTAGTCTGCAAACTTTCTGGATTTTTAAAGAGCCAGTTTAGGTATTTAGATCAGAATAATGGTGAAATGCTGTACAGTACCAGTAAAGTTTACCAGATAAAGTTAGTCTGCTGCATCCTCCAGGAACTAACCCGCAGAAACAGCCTGCAACACTGCATCATGCAAATTATGCTCATCACTATTTTTCGAGCATGTTTGTTCCGTTACCTTTTTTTGCATACTTCCTTTAATCAATCAGGAGTTTAAACAACACAGACAGCACATGCAAATTCATGCACACTTCATTCTGCATGCACAGCATGTCTTAAATATGCACAAACTCCACAACGGTTTCTCAAACGATCTCGTGAAGACCCTACAAACCACAGGAGAATACGAAGAGGAGAACCTCAGTGACCCCATAATGCAATGCACCACTAGCCAATGCGAAGCAGATGATGGTGTGGAGCCTCAGCCATTAAAGACCACAGAGCCCGGGGCCAACACACAAAGACCTTCAACCACTGACCAGCCCAACAGATTAGCCTGTTACTCACGCTTCCATAAATCACATGAGACAACTTCAATTCTCTGGACTGAAAGAGAGACAGAGACAGGCGGAGGGAAGTGTTTTAAAGTTGCATGCAGCCTGAAAGCTCTACTCACATGTCTCAGCTGGAATCCAATTTGATGCAGACTGTTATTGTTGCTGGTGACCTGAACCAGAAAGCAGAACAGTGTTTAATGAGGGTGTGCGATTTTGTGGTTTAGCACTTAGGTTGACATTTCCTTGATGTCAACACTCTGTTTACTGTACTAAAGAGCATCTTGTGATTTATTTATGATGGATACCAGAACAGCTGTATATATGAAGAGTCAATTTCTTAAGGAATGTATACTTTTATTCAGCAAGGACACATTCAATTGATCAAAAGTATCCGTAAGGACATTTATAATGTAAAAAAAATTAAAAAAATAAAAATTATATTTTAACTTCCTATTCATCGAAGAATCACCGTTTCCACAAATGTATCACCAGGAATGTTTTCAACATTGATAATAATCAGAAATGTTTCTTAAGCAGCAAATCAGCTATTAAAATGATTTCTGAAGGATCACGTGATATTGAAGACTGGAGTAATGATGCCGAAAATTCAGCTTTGTCAACAAATTACATTTTAAAATATATTTAAATAGAAAGCCGGTATTTTAAATTCGAATAATTAAAAAAAAATTTTTTTAGAAAGGGACTCGTTCCTTTTGTGTCATTATAGTTGGCATGGAATCTGCTATTTTTTTATTTTTAATTTAATTTAATTAAAAAAAATAAAAACTAATTTTAGAACAACTTTTAAAACTAATGTTATATCTTTCCCAATATAGTTATCTTCCTTGGTGTGAGTTTTTTGCATTTTAAAATTAAATTGTAAATATTTACCAACAAATTTAAGTCTCAATGGAAAAAAAAAACTGTTTTTCTGTCTTTTGAACCTGTATTGAGCATGTATTACTGCTTTAATCAGAAATTATGCAGTTACTTCACCTAAAAATGAAAATTCTGTCATAATTTACTCACACTCATGTTGTTCCAAACCCTTATGACTTTCTTTCTTCTGAGGAACATAATAGGAGTCATTTTTGTAATGTTCACATTTAAGCATAGCGCCTCTAGACACACCGTGGCACATCAGTGATATGAAACATCATTGTTTCCTATATATCGTTACTGATCATGATGTAATGTGCTTGACTGTTTTGAATTAACTGCGAGCATGAATTAGATTTAAGAGCTTGTCTGCACACAAGACTCTGAATGTAATGCAGTTGTGATACTTTTTAGTATTTTTTGAGATTGCAAGCTTAAATCACCACTTTCATTAAGAAAAAGAGCAGCTTGGACATTCTGCAAAACATCTGCTTTTATGTTCCACAGAAGAAAGTCCCACATTAAACTGTTTTTAATTTGAGTAAAGTAATCCTTTAACAAAAGCTTTCCACTTCATATCCACCATCTTTATGCAAAAACATGACTACTGACTTAATAAAACTAAATGTGCTGAACTTTTCATAATGCAATACCCATGCAACAGTCACGTCTGAGTAATGTATGTGAGAATGGAAAAAGTGCTCCAACTTTTTCGGCACGTGCTGAAAGTTTCGACACGTCCGTCTAGCTGAGAGACAGAAAGAAGGAAATGCATTGAAAAATGAATCTCCGAGACTTCCTCTGGTGCTGGAACGGGTTGCCACGACCACCCTGATGCCTGCTGTATTTGTCTCGTTTATCTAGACATGATGCAACACTGAGCTCAGAGTTAGAAACCCACCGATTGGACGCTGCGCAACAGCCTTAAGGGATGGAGGGGGGAAAGTAGCAATGCATCACCTCAACTGGTGGCAATAAATCTGGAGTCTTTCTTTGGGTGTGCTCCAGTCATGTAAAAGCCGTTTAAATCACCATCCTTCCTGTCATATTACTCACCCTTGACTGCCGTACGCTAAATTACATTTGGGCTTGAATTCCAGCCCTCTCACTGCGGGCGGCTTAACGCGTGAATGGGAATTGATCCGCTCTTTCAGGCCGCATCAGGTTGATTTCTCCGTCTTACAGAACAGGGGGAGTGACCTTCCGTGCCAGGTTTCAGAAAGAGACGAGTCGAATCAAATTCCTTTTGCTTAATTCAGGCACAATGAAGGGATTGTGGTTGGCAGTGTTCGTGCACGTGTCGGCTGAAGGACCGAGGGCCGATTAACCTCATCTCCACGCCTGCTGCGTCGCTCGCATTCATGCTCAAAGAGAGGTCAGAGGTCACATTCTAAGTCTGAATTCTTGACCTCCTCAATTAATGCTCATATATTTCATTCGGTGTCCAACACAAGCCCTACAACCTTTAGAAACAGATGCAGTTGCATTTGTTGTTGTGATGTTTTCATGAATCAATATTCTTCACATAGAAATTGCTTTCTAATTGATGAAAAAAAACTAAAGCAATATGAGTTTCATGCATTTGGAAAACCTTTTTCATCCAAAACAAACTGTATTCAAAAACTGTATAGATAGATAGATAGATATAGTACATAAGTGCAGTTCATTCCTTAGTAATCAAACAAGCAGTGCTGATGTGGTAAAATACTAGTGTTTTTTTTAGTATCATTGAGATATTATTATAGTTTTTATTAATATTTTAAATTGGTTTTTATTTTTGTTTTCATTTTAATTTTAGTTAAAGTTTTGTCAATTTACTTATGTTTTTGCATTTTGTATTATTATTATTATTATTATTATGCCTATATTTTTTTTTATTTCAGTTTTAGTTATTTTAGGGCATCAAGTTAAACTAACTAAAAACTGAAAAATGTTGCCTTGGCAAATAGATAACAAAAGTTTGTTTTTATTTATTTAACTCAAGTTAAATGGGGCTGTTAGGCACAAAGTGAGGTTGGAGTGCTTAAACTTCCTTAACAATGCTAAAAATCACAGTTCACTGTAATACACTGGTCCAAGAGACATAATCACTTATATATAATGGTTTGGGTTCAGCAAAAGACAACATTTAAACAATTACTTTCTTAATAATAACTAGAATTTGACATTTTCTGAAGAAAATGTGAATCATGCTTGCCTGTGTGAAAAAAAACACCACAATGCAAGACTTCAATGGGATTTTGTGGACAGTTGTATATGTTCAGCAGGTTTAAAATATAAAAGGTGTTTTTTTTAGGAAAACGTTTCGTAAGGTTATCAAAATGTTCTTCACACTGAAGAAAAAAGTGGTTCTTTTAAGAACTGTTCACTGAAAGGTTCAAGGAAGCCAAAATGCTCACCCAAGTGAGCATTTTATCCGCAGTCACAGATGTGCATATAATGGTTACTTTCAATTGTAGCTCATCAAGTCAGAATTTAGAGCTGTATCATAAAGTAAATTTACAACAGTCCTACAGTTTTGCAACAGTTCTTGCACTGATGGTAAGTCCATGAATTTCCACTTCTGTGTCTCAAACCTACAACTTCACCAGCACAGAGCTTTAACCATTAAGCCACAGCACTCTGAATTCAATTTGAATGTGTATCAGTAGGCAAATCAGATTATTCACCATTCCAAGGAATCTGTAGGATGGTGGCCAGATACACAAACAGTGCAATCCACATTCCGGGATGTTGGTTTGTCTCTCAGTTTTCTTTAGGGGTCAGTCACTCTTTCTGACACACAAACCACAGAATCTAGCAGGAACCACTTAGCTGGCTACAGTTTAAACTCTGAAGGGACATGACATGGAAAATGGGAGTTTTCTTACTCTTTTGAACTGAAAGAGCTTGCTAATTTACAGTTAATTATCATTCATTTATAATTAAACTTACTAAAACTTGGCATGACAAGAATGTATAGTCATACTTTTGATAAATTCGCTCATAATACTTTACATATAGTTATAAAATAACTGTTTGCACATCAACAGGGGTGTAGGGACAATCTGAAATGTATGAGGAACACATCATTTTGGCTTATGAATATGAATTATGTAAGGTGACAGTCAGACCTGACTGGCTAAATGAAGTTGGTTATAACGTCAGTAATAATTGCTGTTTTACTCTTAAGGGGTTGAACTCAGGGGTTGTGTTAACAATACTGCAGCAAAAAAGCTTTTTCTCTATTCTAAGGCTCACTGAAAGTGTAAAATGTTTGAGTAAAACAAAATACTAAATTTTGGGAGGCAAAACTCACTTCATAAGTGGACTTAAGGGGAAAAAGTATCAAAATGCTGTTAAAGAGCAGAATATGACCCCATTAACCACTGCGGGTCTGACAGGAGCTTCCTCGTACTAGAGCCGATAGGACATAAAGCCCCTGCGGAGCAGCACAAGACTCATTATCTAGATGAGCAATGGATGGAGCGCAGATATATTACAAAGAACTGGAATCCACAGTAAAAGACTTTCCATTTATGTGCTGTTAATGGATGGCTGATCATTGTGGCATGTCGTGGTTTGGCTGACCCTCCGCTGGACGGTAACACCCTCGCTTCATTGTAGACGCTCTGCAAAATAACAGGCAGAATGCAGAAAATCACTGATATTTAAATCTGCACATTGTTCTACTGTAATAGCAGGGTATGCAAGGTTCGCCCCCAGTATCTGCCGTTCATATGAGCTTTCAAGACATCATAAGTAATTAATGGTGTTTGCTAAAGCAAGCCTCACTTTTATTATTGCTTATACTAGTACAAATGCTTAGGGACCTGAACAAACCCCTGAACTCTAGCATTAAACTTTGGAGCACAACTCGTTCCCTAAATCGTACAGTGTTGAGGAGGGATGCTATACTTTTCTAGCTGGACAATAAAAATAGCTAAAAACAATGGCATGACAAGAATGCATGGCCAAAAGCATAACTTAGTCATAGTTTTGATGAAAATTTCCTTTAGTCGGTGTTTTATCATGTCATGTTCATTAAAATAATAATTAATCCAAAATTGAACATTTGCTAAAAATGTACTCATCCTCAGGCCATTCAAGATGTAGATGAGTTTGTTTCTTCTTGGGAACAGATTTGGAGAAATTCAGCATTCCATCACTTGCTCACCAATGGATCCTATGCAGTGAATGGGTGCCGTCCGAATGAGAGTACAAACAGCTGATAAAAACATCACAATAATCCACACCACTCCAGACCATCAATTAAAGTCTTATGATATGAAAAGCTGCATGTTTGTAAGAAATAAATCCATTATTAAGATGTTTTTAACTTTAAACTGTTGCTTCTGGCCAAAATATGAGTCTATAATCCAGAATAATGCTTCCTCCAGTGAAAAGTCCATCCTCTGTTGTCCTCTCACATCAAAATCCCCTGACATATTTGTTTAGAACTGTTTTGGCTTGTAAACGGTGCTTGATCTGTGCATATTGACTGGAAGGGTGTGGATTATTGTGATGTTTTTATCAACTCATTCTCACGGCACCCATTCACTGCAGAGGATCCATTGGTTAGCAAGTGATGTGATGCTAAATTTCTCCAAATCTGTTCTGATGAAGAAACAAACTCATCTACATCTTGGATTACTTAAGAGGGAGTACATTTTTAGCTAATTTTCATTTTTGGGTGAACTATTCTTTCAAATTTAGTCACTATTTCAATAACTAAAATGGCATATTCAAATAAGAAAAAAAATATTGACAAAAGTATTTTTACCTATAATCATTATGTGCCGAAAAAAAAAAGAAAATGACAATTTTTTGACCATATCGATTTTGATATTGATATTTAATATATACACATTAATTAATTTAAAACGGCATCAAACTACTTTTTAGTAGTTATATTAGTATTAGCTTTTATTTGCTTTAGTTAACAAAATAATAAAAGTCAGCTATTAAGTAATTTTGATGACAAAATTAACACTAGAAATGCAACCACACAAAAACGCCCTAGAACCTGCATAGTAATAACCTAGCACACACAAACACCACTCACATTTTATTCAGAAAATGTAAAACTCCCGTATAGCATGTTTTATATGTAAAGCTGTGAGAACGTACCTCATTCCTGTCTTTCAAAGCCTTGTCTGCTTTGCATATCTGAACAAAAACACAGACAAACATTCTCCCTCATTTACCATCAACTTCCTCCAAAGCTTTCTGGGTCAGCAGACTCTGTTTATGATACTTTCAAAGGAGGCCTTGTGAATTTCAATGGAATTTGATCTGAGAGCATGCATACATCTGCTCACATGGCTTTATTAGATTTACTCACTGTTTGACAACACACTCTCACAATTTATTCCCATCAACACTTGCAAATCGTACAAGTATGCGTGCCAGACAGAGCAGGCCTAAACTGCGTTATAGAAGTGCACCTAATTAAGGTCTCGTTCTAGAGGACTGGTTTGATTTACTGCAGCATCTCGAAACTAAAAGCATTCAGTTCATATGCGTGAGAGAGAGAGAGAGAGAGAGAGAGAGAGAGAGAGAGAGAGAGAGGTATGGAAAAGTAGACAGGTGTAACTTCCTGTTTTCAGTGGTTGAGCCAAGTTCATAACTCAAAACTCAAATGATCCACATGATCAACATAATTTAGATGATCTTTCAAAGAAGATTAGATAAGATGCCGTTTATATCCCCATTGCATCGCAGTCGATGGGATTGCATAAACATGTTTCTCCAGGGAATCATCATCCAAACCAGCTAATGGAAAGTTCTGAGAGACATTGCTGGAAACTTCAGTCACGTTTTTTGTTTATCGTACAGGGGTCATTTGGGATGCTAGAGTCGCTGGCCCTCTTGTGTAGTTGTAGTCTTGAAGAGGCCATATGCTAATATCTGAATATTATTAACATACATTTGTGTACATTGACATTGAAAACAACAAACTTCACCGGACATGGTACTTTCATAAAGCTTGCCATACTTTTAGTATGCGTGTTTATTTTTTAACCTCTGAAGTCATTTAATGACATTAAAGTGAATCAAAGTGAATAAGTAACTGTCTACATTTCCTGTGCAAGTACATGTAGACAAAGTTTTTATTATTTCATACAAAAAGATAATTTAAAATGCTTTATACAGCCATACAGTCATTTTGGAGAAAAATAAATTAAAAAAGAATAAGGGTCAGTGAAGGTCCCATTCCTTAAGCATTAGATGCACAAAAAGGCAGCTGTTTTGTAGTTAGTGCCATCAGTTCTGTTTAAAACGCTAATGTTTAACATAAGAATAACCTAGCAGGAAAAATGACAAATGATATAAACTTCTGTATTCTGTTTTCCTTACAGCATGACAGGAATTCATGCTGAAAGAAATATCACATTTAATTTTCTAACTTTGTACACAAATGTAGCATACATGTTAAGAAAATTTAATTAGCTTAACCTATTTATTTTTTCTTCCACAATTAAATATATTCATTATATGTTTTAAATTAACCTAACCATTCAATCTGATGAATTTACTTATTTTTTGCATGATTTAAAAGTGCAAAAGTGTACAATTAATACATGTAAGACTTGAGAAAATTAAATGAGCGTAACCATTCAGGGTTGTTATTTATGTATTTATTTATTGCACAATAAATTTATTGCACACATCTTAAAATATAAACAACAAAATGAGCAAGAGTACTGTTGATTTACATACAAACTGATACAATTAATTGGAGCTTAACCATTTAGCCTGAATATTGATTGATTGCACAATTTAACAATATAAACAAATAAACAGCAAAAGAAAATACAATTAATATATGTAAAAACTGTGCAATCCTACTCTTGGCCTGATACTAGCCTCTGCTAAACCTGCAACCCTATTAGGGCCTACCTATTCATAATTTTTATTTATTTTTTTAAATCAGGGTTTTAAACTATATTCTGACATGTCCCAAACTGCAGTGTTGCAAAAGTTTGCAAGCCTCAAATAATATAGATACAACAAAACAGCTCATATAATATTTAGCTTGACCTCCCAAGATAGACAATCAACATTTTCTGAAGGTTAAGCACCTCCATTCACTGATCCTTGGCTGAAAAAGAGCACTTCAGACACTGTTTTGTACCCTTTTTGTGGAAAGTGCCAGAGAAAGAAACAAAGAAGAAAAAATAAACCTCCATCTGCATGCACGCTGATTCACAACGTTCCATTACTGTTGTGTCAAATCTTTCTCGGCTCTAAATGGATCTCAGCTCTGGTCTGTGTGTGTCTCATGGACCATTGTGTTGCTGTGTTCGTGGAACTGAAGGGAACAGAACAAGCAGTCTGTCATTTACTCATGACTCATCGAGGTTGATGCCTCCGCTACATCGGCTCCCGAGGATGCACAGCAAGCAAACCAGGCAATCAATCATATTTTAATACAAAACAGCCCCATTTTCAACGAGACACATCGCTATCAGAGAGAGGACCTAATTATATAGGTGCAGAAACAGCAGAAACCTGCAGAGAACGATCATTACCAACACGGCAAAAAGCGTTAACCCAATGATGGATGGCGGCTGATATCCGAGCCGTTCGGAGAGTAATTGCTACAATGCCAGCAGAGCAGACGCGTACCAAAGTGCGGCAACTAGAAAAGAAAGTCATTATGATATACTTTTTAGAGAAGTTGTTGAATATCCTCAGGTAACATGGCTAAATCTGTACTGACAACACTTCCTGTGCTCCGCTTCAGAAATTAGGCTGCATCAATATCGGGCATGTAAATCCTGTTTAGCATACCGGTGGCAGGTTTTGCATACGGGCTGCATTACTGTCGCCTTACTGAATGATATTATCGTGATTGACCGTGAGGTAGGGGAACAAAAGGGTGACCCGCACGCTGAGCTGGAGTTTGTGGTTATCAGTTCTCTTTATCTACGTGTGCCGGTATCAGCGATTAGTATGATCAATGTCACACATCTAGTAATGGGCGAAAAACGCCCATGGCATGGTTATTATGGTAAAAGGAGTAATTAACCCAAAAATGAAAATTTGCTGAAAATTTACTCCCCCCTCAGGTCATCCAAGATGTAAAGGAGTTTGTTTCTCATCTGAACAGATTTGGAGAAATTTAGCATTACATCACTTGCTCAGCAATGGATCCTCTGAAGTGAATGGGTGCCGTCAGAATGAGCTGATAAAAACATCACAATAATCAACAAATAAGAAATATATCCATCATTAAAGCATTTCACCTTTAAACCAATGCTTATAGATCTATAAAATATAGATCCTATATAGGCATACATAATATTGTTTTTGTCCATTGAAAAAGTCATCTTGTCTGAATCAGGAGAGAAATATGCACAGATCAAGCACCGTTTACAAGCGAAAACAGTACAAAACAGAGGGTGGACTTCTTCACTGGAGGAAGCGTTATTATGGATTATGGACTATATTTTGGCCAGAAGCTACGGTTTAAAGTTAAAAACATTGGGTCTCATTCACTAAGCATGCGTACGCACTAATTTGTGCGTGAAATGAGAGTACGAATGATTTTAAGAACAAACCACGATTCACCAAAAATTGCGTACTAAAATTTATTCTACATTTACGAAAAATTATAGGAACAACTGAAACCACACGTACGCAGAAAGCACTTACTCTGCACGGCCTTATAATCATGTTAAGATGTTATATTTAATCTAAATACAACTATGATTAAATTAAATCATGTTTACTAAATAATTGTGTTATATAATCCATATACAAATAAATTAATAATACAATTTAATCTTGTCATCATACATTTCATCATATAGTGAAAGTGTAAGAAAAGTTGCGTTTTGTTCAGCTGCGAGGTTTCTCTGAATAAGCCGTATGTAGAGCTGGCTCCCGAGAGGTCTGTAGTCTGGGTCTGTATGAAAGTGTTTTTTGTGTTTGAACTGGTGAGAATGGTACACTTGAATGCTCAAAGATCTGGCGAGAGCGCGTCTGCTCTTAATAAATGCGGAAAGCCCTTATATGGAGATAATTTGGGCGTGTTTTATGCAAATGACTAGCCTCATGCACGCGGCCGCTCATTTAGAATTACTCCAAATTCACTAACATAAGAACGATGTAAGAACAAATTCATGTGCGTACGCACGTGTTGTGAATTAGGCGGAAAGTTTTCGTGAGAAGTTCAAATGTGCATATAAATACGAAAAACGTACGCAATTATTAGTGAATGAGACCCATTGTGATGCAGCTTTTTGCTTTACAAGACATTGACTGATGTACTGAAGTGGTGTGGATTACTTGAGTATTATTGTGACGTTTTTATCAGCTTTTTGGATTCTCATTCTGACGGCACCCATTCACTAGAGGATCCATTGGTGAGCAATTGATGAAATTATAAATTTGGCAAAATCTTTTCCAAAGACGACACAAACTCATATACTTCTTGAACAGCCAGAGGGTGAGTATATTCTAAGCATATTTTCATTTCTGGGTGAACTATTCCTTTAACCAAACTCTGCCATGCGCAAACCGTTTTTCACCTATTACTAGACACGCAATTTTATTTTTCTTTAGCAAAAGCTAAAATTAAAACTAAAACCATTAAAAAATATTTTTTATGACTAACTAAATTAAAATAATTTAAAAAGTGTTTTTTTAAACGAGTTGCCATGGCAACATTTCTCATTTTAATTTAGTTTAGCTTGATGTAGTAGAAAAACCTGAAACTCAATAAAAAATAAATTTAACTAAAATTAAAGCAGAAAAAGAAAACATTACAATAAAAAAATATTCAGAATTTTAATAAAAATTATAATGACAGTAAAATAACACTGTTCACATCTCTAGGGACATGCCAACATGGTTGAAGTACATGCATGTGTGTGTTTGTGTGTGAGAGCCGTCACATGAGGGAATGGACATCACAGCGGAAGGACATGCACACACACATATGCCGTGACAGATTGTTGCCATGGAAGCATCACTGCCCCTTAGATCATTTTCAGCCTCTCAGTCAAAAACAGACGGGAGAGGAAGAGGTAGTAAAAGCAGGAAGAGCCCTCGGCTGACAGCGCCCAGCTGTGCTCATTAATGTATGAGCGACGCTTCTGAAGAGCGCATCCAGGTATCGTTTAACTCGCTTTCACATCATGGACGTCCCCGCAGGGAAGACGAAACACAAATGAGGTCTCTTTAAAGGAACAATTGACCCGAAAATGAAATTTCTGGCATTATTTACTCATAAAAAGCAACTACACAGGTTTGGAATGCCTAAAAACATGATGCTGTTCTTTTCTAAACAATGACCATTTATAGTGAAGCTTTAGAAGGCCAATAAAGCACCATAAAAGTATCATAGTCCATACGGCTTATGCACTATATTACAAGACTTCTAAAGTCATGTGATAGAGAAACGGGATGAAATTTAAGTCATTATTCACTGTAGCATAAGGGTTTGTAACAACATTTTCAGTTTGGTTGAAATCTCAATTGTTTCTGCTAGACTGTAAAAATGTTTAATTCAAAGCAAACTGAGAGACTTTTAAATGAATTCTCCAGCTTCCCAGATGTTTCTACTGAGGGAAAGACCCCAGAGCTTCAGAGATCTCAACAAAGTCTCGACCTCTGCTCAGATCTGCTGCCCTAGACACCAAGACATGTAGATCTCAACATGAACATTTCTTAAATTCATTCAAAATTATCTCAGCTGTGCCATCAACATTCATTGTATAACTCCATAAACTTACTTTGTATCAACAACTGTCTAATTTGTTCTACATTTACATTATGCATTTGGCCAAATGCATTTTAAGGATTTTTTCTAATTCAATGTACATTTCTGTTAAAATTATTTTTTTTTCAGAAAGAAATTAATGCTTTTATTCAGCAAGGATGCATTAAATTTATCAAAAGTGACAGTAAAGACATTTATAATGAAAATTATAACAATTAAAGCAAAATTACAAAACAAAATGATTACATTTTTTAACAAAAATATGAAACAGCACACCTGTTTTAAACACTAATAATAATCACAAATGTTTCTTAAGCAGCAAATCAGCATATTAGAATGATTTCTGAAGGATCATGTGACACTGAAGACTGGAGTAATGATGCTGAAAATTCAGCATTGTATCACAGGAATAAATTACATTTGAAAACATATATAAATTGAGAACAGCTATTTTAAATTGTAATAATATTACTGATTTTACTATATTTTTTTGATCAAATAAATGAAGTGTTTGTAAGCATAATAGATTAAATCTCTAAGTCTTACCGGCCCTAAACTTCTAACATACTGTATATATTCATAGTTATCACAATTCATACATTCTATGAGAAACAAACCCATGACCTGAGTGTTGCTAGCTAACATCTGTACTAATTAATTCTACTAATGATCTTAGGAGAAACATCAAAACACACTTAAGTGCAGCATAACATGAGAACTCAATTAATTCTCATGAGCAAAGCAAGAGCCATCTGGGTGCCTGTTCTCATGCTCACACACATAAACACACACAAAGATGGCCATCTTAGTGCATTGAATTTGCACCTATCTGCACGATTGAAATGACTGAGCTGACTTACTCAGAAATGTAAAGGAAATCATGAAATCTGTAGGTTTCAGAGCTGTTGACACAACTACAGGTATCAGTATGACTCAGCCAGTATGCTGCAGATGTGGTCGAGAGCAACTTCAAACAGACTAGAAAATGCTCTTTCCACAGCAACACAGACGAGGTAAACAGTCTCAGCTGGGGTTATTGATGCCTAATTGACTTCAGTACATCTGCAATTCCATTTGCTTGGTTAAGCGTTCATAAGCAGTTTGAAGGCATTAGTGAAGTTCACCAACGTTGAGGGATGTTCGACTGTTCTTTATGCAACTGCATAAGTGGCACATCTGTTGCATACAGAAATAAAAACAAGTATGAGATGGATCTTGAGATTATTCTAATCCTTGTTTGCAAGCGACTGATTTATTTACCTGCTAATGCAGGCATCTCGGACTGAGGCTGTAGCCAATGACATTGAATAGCTTTTTCAACATGAGGTTATGTAATTTAACTTATATCAATATTTATGATTACTTACCTGCCACAGAAATAATAAGGATCTTAATTGTATTTTTTAAATGCAGTGTATAAAATGACAAATCCGTTCAAAGCTATTGATTAGCATACTCTTGGGAAGCGCAGGACCCCTGGAAGTAAGCATTATAAAATCTGCTATCATTGCTCATGGGAATAGAGAAATGCAAAGAGAAATGTGTGCATGCATAGAGATTCACAAGATGACGTCAATGCAACGCTGATTGACTGAGGGCAGCACAACAACACATACAGGACCGAATGCTTCACTAGTGACTAACTGAGATATGACGTCAAAGACAGGAAAAACAATTGAACAGGGAAAAATAAGTCAATTTCATGCTTTTAAGAGCCTGCAAAAATAAATTAAAAATAATATTTAAAAAATTGCTCCTTGATGAAACATTTAATATTATATAATGAAAGATGGTGATGTATACAGTATGTACATGGCAATATATATAGCCTATATAGATGGATGGATGGATGGATGGATGGATAGATAGATAGAGTCAAGTCAAGTCAAACTACATTCCAGCAAAAACAAAACATACTCCTAATGTTAGCATATGTTCTCATTTTGCTATTTTTTTGGGGGAGCCAAACGACAACAATCGAGTTTAGTAACCAAAAACTAACCTTGAAGGTTACAAAAAGGGGTTTTATACATAACATTTTCTAATGGCTATTTTAGAGTTTATTTTATAACCAAAAACTAACATTTTCAGAAAGATCGGGGAACTAAAAATGGCTTTTTTTAAAAGCCATTAAAGATTGGCACGTCTTTTTGGTGCAGTTACAATTCACCAACAGGGGCTAAAATATTATCCAGCTAAACTGCAAATCCTGTCTGTAAATAGCAAAAACGAAAAACAATAAATTAATAAATATACCAAAAAAGTATAAAATTATACTAATAATAATATGAATATAAATGTAGTATTTAATTTAATATTATTAAATATGACTTTTTATAAAAATTAATAAAAAGTTTTATGAATAAATACTATTTTATTTACATGACTGAATCAAAAATAAATAGTGCTGATCAGTTTTTAAATACTACAAAAAAGAGAAGACATAAAATGCTATATGGTTATTATGATGTTATGTTATGTTATGTTATTTTATTTTGATCAGTGAAATTACCCTAAATGAGGAACTTAGCAGTAAATCTCGGCAATAAAACTGCGTGTGCCAAAAAATGCATTGTAAAACAGCAAAGAAACGCTTTGTCATATTACAAGTTGTGGTAAAACATTGTTCCTTGACGAACGTTTTTTTTTCATGTCATGATAATGAACATTAAAGTTGTTAGATAGTTATCTAAAAATAAAGTAAAATATAGTTCACAGCTTTAGGTTTGTCCTGTTAACAGCAACCATGCAACAAAAACTGCACATTCAGGTAGTTCCCCTTCACGAGGAAATACCAGTGCTGTAAAACAAAGCCTGACGTTATGAAATCTCACCCCAATCGGTTTCTGTTTACAACCCTAAAATATGAACATGGAGCTGAAACAATGGAGCCTCCAGCTCGTAAATGTCCAGCAAGTTATGGTTATGTAAGACAAGCAGACTGAAAGCGCCAGCCGGAGGCCAGTGTTTGCATTTCCTGTAATCTGAGTATCTGTTCACTCAAGCATGATGTAAATGGATGCCAGTCTTTACTGTGGCCAGCCTTGGCAGCGTCAGCACCCGCTATACGCCCTGCAGAGCCTGCATGTTCCACCAGGTGAACACGCTTGTATTTTAGTGCATTCTTCTGGTGCTACGCATTTAGAGAACAACTGCACAATACAGGGACTCGCTTGCATAGGACGCTCTGAGAATAATGTAGGTAGCGAGGAAAGGCAGGGCTGCTCACTGCTCTGTGGAAGATTGTCTTTCATTGCATCATACTGTTTGGAGGACAGAGCTACAATGTCATCAAGATATGGCTGCAAGCCAAGAAACAAAGCTCCCCTAAATATCTATCTAGGTTGCCTGATGTGCCGGCACCCCTACCTGTTTATAAGGATGCAATTGTTTTAACATAATTAGGTTGAGCATCAAATCATCTCTAAAGACTGGAGGAAGTTAATCAAATCTACCAACTTTGGCAAACAGTGATGTTATGATCTGTTCACAAAAGAGAAGCTTTAAAACACAAGCTGTAAAAAAAAGAAGAAAATAAATAGAGTCAATATTAATTTCATACTGTCTTGACCAGGATGGTAATTTTAACAATAAATGCACCAAAAACACTGACAATGGCTTTTACATTTATGCATTTAGCAGACGCTTTTATCCAAAGCAACTTACACTGCATTTTAAGTTACAGTTTTACATTTTATCAGCTCTTGCTTTCCCTGGGAATCGAACCCATGATCTTGGCGTTGCTAGCGCCATGCTCTACCATTTGAGCTACAGGAAAGGCTTTTAATGTTCTCTGCATTTTGAGATGGTTTTGTTTTTGTCACAATTTTCTCAGAAGTTGTTCAAATCCGGAATTTGAGTTGCATTTGAATTGACATAGCAAATGCAGAACTAAAATTTCAATTTTAATAGAAGTAGAGTTACAGTAAAATTTAAAATTAATTTAAATAACGTTTTATTAAAATATATTTTTTTATTAATTCAAATAATTTCTACAACTGTACATTTTAAATAGAAAAACAGCTCATCTTGACAAACTTTTTATGTTGGCTTAAACTGTGTATGTTGGTTTGTTTTTAAAAAACATTAAGTTTTAATTTTTATAGACAGAGAACAATGATATATATATACAAGAGATATATTATTTTAATATTATATATAAAATTTATTTTATTTATTTATTTTTTGTGGACCAATGCTATTTATTTTACTACTATAAATACTACTTTTTTACTTTTTGGTATACACTATACTTAGTATAAATATATAATATTTATATATACTTTTGTCGACTGTGGTGGAAAAACTTAATTTCCCAGAATGCATGACCTGTGTTGAATTTCTTTGAATTGCAATAAATTCCTCATACTGTCATTCCAGTTCACATTTAAGTTCAACTTCCTGTTAGGTGTGACCAATTTGATTTAAATTCACACTCATGAACTGCAAATTCTGAATTCTACACAACGCTCAGACTGTATGTCACAGTCTTCCAGCCTCATTCAAGCACTGCTGTGGATGACAGGCATGGCTGTGCCAGGAACCCGCTGTGGCACGCTGCTGATGTGGTTCCTGTATGGCACTGGCCTCTGGACACAGAGATGGCTTTCTCATTTTGTCCTTGACTACAGATTATGGGGAAACAAGTGCCAGGCCGCAGCATGAAACGCCTAGAGCAACAAAGACACTGCAGGAGACATTTGGAGAAAGCATGTCAATACTACATGAGCATGTGCATGTCTGATCTCTCAAAACATATTTGAGTATAAATGTACCAAAAAGATCTCCTCCAACCTCCTTATTTCTGCAATCTCATTGATTTTAAAGCAACGCTGCAAGATATATTGAGCATAAAATCTATGGCCCTCTGCTATCAATTACAGCAGACAGTAACAGAGTGCATAAACAAACAGGAAACATGTTTACAGTAAAACACTCATAATGGTAAAGTTTGCAGCACAGGAAATAAACAATTCAAATATGCAACTTTTGAAAGCAAAGACAAACCACATTAAACATGTTAGCATGAAACTGATGATAGAATCACTTACCATGCAAAGTTAAATCCAGTCTTTTAGCTAAGTTACGTTTGCTTGTTACCTGTACGGGTAACAGGAAGGGACATAAAAGGAGATTTAACAGCGAAATAGGCCTAATATTTACATGAAGCGGACTCCGCCCACAGGAAGTTCATCTGCCTAGAAAAGTGCTTTAGGAGTTCAGTTATGTGCTCTGAGAAAATTATGAGCCTCACGTGTATGATTTTAAAACCTCTGACCTGCCAACCAGCTAGGTTAAGTGTATTTAGTGTAAACAGGTTTTCCATTCATTCATAGATGTTTCCTCAACTATAACTTTACCATTCACTCTGTGATGAAAATGATGGTGGTGGAAATTTTATTTTCATTATTATTATTATTATTAATTTAGATTTTAAACATTTTGTATAAAATGCTTAGCTAGCATTTTATGTATCCTAAATACACACATATTTTGAATTAAATTATTATTTATTTATAATTTTATTTAATTAATTATTCAATGGAAGTATAATTAGAATTAATTCAAATAATTGTATTTAACTATATTTTAACTAGAAAAACAGCTTATTTTGACAAACTTTGTATGTTGGCTTGACATAGTTGAACAAATATTTAATTATTATTTTATTTTATAATTAAAAATAACAAAACTAAAACAAATGATCTTGTATTTTGGGGAACAGTCATACTTTGTGAGAAAATGTAAAGTATGTAAATCAGGTTAATATTGAAATTTAGGTTACTTTATTATTTCACTCTTTAGATAACCATAATCAAAATATATATATAATATTTTAGTATTTTCATATTTTAAGATAAATTAAACCATTAAAGCTACATAAAACTCAATAAAACCAAAAATGATGAATGAATGGAAAAAAATGTATATAACAAAAAGAAAAAAAGTTGCCTGTATTTGTCTGCGGTAATTGACAGCAGGCCACACATGTTGCATGAAGCCATTAAGTTGAAAATAACCCTTACATTTCCTTGAATTGGGATGTTTCCATTATTTCGTTGAACTCCTGAGTTGTAAAACATGAAGACAACATCCAAGTATGATGTAGTAGTTTAGTCTGCACCGGTCTGACCACACTGAGATCATAATGAAATAGTAGCTCTCTATGGGGTGTGTCCCTCTGAAATCCACTGCACACTGTGATCTGCGAGACTAAATGCTTTTTTTTTTGTCATTTTAGTAGATGAGTTTCTGTCAATACATATTTGCATTGGCACTTCTTAAAGAATAATGCACCCAAAAATGTAATTTTGTGATCATTTACTGACCCTCTATGTAGTAGCTATTATTAGTTTCTGTGGAACATTTTGAAGAATGGTTATGCAGCTCCTGCAATACACCTCTCCTATTCATTTAAAGAGGTGTTTTTGTATCATCTGACTATCTAGATTTTTTAATTATCCCAGCTGCACCCTAAAGGCATCTTGGGTTCACCGCTTAAATAATCTCCACACGTTCAAACTTGACTCACATGCTCCAAATAGCCTCTTTTCAGAGAGATATCGACTGAAGATTGCTTGTTGCATTGCTGTAAATAACAATTAGAGACATTTGTGCTTACACAACAGAATTGCTGTCATGCTGTGCGCTTGCATCCGAGCGCTAAACCTATCAGTCGACATAGCAGCCGATGGGGATTCCTGTTTGGATGTGTGATATAGGTCACCGGCAAAGCCGTGTGGAGCACTAGCCACTCAATATGGATAGGTACGTGTCGTTTTGTCCATGACCCACTTGCAGATCGAAGGAACACAGTGTTCCCCTATCGCTCCAGTTGCTATGGTAACACGGCGGGAGAGAGACGCAGGCCGTGGACATCATTTATGCTGCCAGGCAGGGATGTGAGCAATAGGAGAGTGACAGAGGAATAGAGACAGCGAACACACAGAGATCAATACATCTACATGGGAGTAGATTTATGAAATCCCAAGAGGGGAATCCAGAACTCCCATTCATAAAAAAAGAGAAAGGGAAAACCACAGTCGCACATGCCAATTAGTGCTTCAACCAAAAGAGACTTTTCTGCCAGTGGAGAGAAGTAAAAGCAGCCACACATATAAATTAAGGCTTTTCCACTCATCTGAATGGGGCAGAGCAGTTGGGACCAAGATCCAAGCACCAGGACGTCAGAGTGCTTAACCCTGTAAAGCCTGACATAAGAAATAACAGTCAGAAAAATCACTTTTTTTTGTAATAGAATGGATTATTAAACCTTTAGACAAAATATTAAAATTTTGTTGAATATCATATTTGATACACCAGGCCTTTATATGGTTCATATGAATAGCTATTCCAATAGCTTGTAATGTACTGTACACCCAAAAGAGTAACTTGAGGATGTATTCATGTATGGTTGAGTTTGATGGGATATGCAGGGCAAACTGAGAGCTTATGTTACCAGGATGGCAGAGTGGTTAAGGTGTTGGACTTAAGATCCAATGGACAAATGTCCATGTAGGTTTGAACCCCACTGCTGGCAGGGCAAATCTTTAAAACCTCTGAAAGAGTAAACTGAAATTGTTTGTATTACAAGTCATTAAACTTGTATAGCTGAGTTTGATGGAATTACACACTTCTGGTATGGGTAAATTCCTTATACATCGAAAAGGGTTTGTTGGCATATAGGAAAAAATGCCAAACCATCTTCAACTATGTTACCAGGTTGGCCGAGCAGTTAAGGTGTTGGATTTAAGATCCTCTGGACAAATACACTTGTGTGTTTGAACCCCACTCCTGGTCAAGGTAAACATTTAAAAAGCAGTCATAAGTGTGTATTTGTAGGGGGCAAATACTCAAAGCCCGAATCACACTGCACGATTTTCATAAAAACTACAACTGCTGTGATTCATCATGCTCGTTTTGTTTACCACTAGTGCATGCTGATGACGTTTTATTCTTCTATAGTAACGTGCGTCATAGCGTACGAGTCAATAGGTGTCATCATCGTACAGTCTACATGCATGTCGCCCCCGAGTTTATTATAGCAATGTTGCACAGTGTGGATTGCTAAAATCGTGCATTGTGCAGAAGGCTTAAAAGAAATACATGACAAAGACTGATTTGCCTATAACAAATGTGGATAGATGAAAATCAGAGTAATTATAAAAATCCAAAATAATCACCTAACATGTGACCAGGTCGAATGGTAAAGTTATTGGACTTAAGATCAAATGGACAAATGTCCTTGTGCATCCGAACCCCGCTCCTGGTAGGGCTAATCTTTAAAAAACCTAAAAGACATACATGACAAAGATTGATTTGCCTATAACAAATGTTAAAAGAAATTCAAGCATAAAAATCACAGTAATAATGACCTAACATGTAACCAGGATGGCCAAGTGGTAAAGGCATTGGCCTTAAAGCGGTCATCGGATGCAAAATGCATTTTTACATGTTGTTTGAACATAAATGTGTGTTGGCAGTGTGTGCACACAACCACCCTATAATGATAAAAATCCACCCAGTGTAAAATCATTACCCCTTTCTCAAATCAAGCCATTCTCAGATTCCTGCCAGTGTGACGTCATGCAGACCTAGGCCTCTCCCACGATTGTTGATTGACAGTGGTGTTTTACCTTAGACCCGCCCTGAGTGAGCTGTCATTAGTCCGCCATTGTTTCACCGCCAGAGCAGATGTAGACAAGAATGGCTCCTAAATGATTTAAGGGTTTTGTTGTTGGATGTAATAATGAACATAGCAGTTGTCATTTACTCCCGACATCTGATCCACCGAAGACACAGTGGATTATGTTTGTTTTTGAAGGGAATGCGTCCCCGATCTACCTAAATGTGTCTATCTTCGCACGAATCATTCGTGATCTAGCTTCACCTACAGAAGTTACTTAAGGTTTTTTTAAAGAATCTTTGCAAATCGCCTTTCCTAATAATGAGCTAGTTAGCAGGTTTCACGATGAAACTAAAGTAAACAGTCTCTCAGAGAACTGCTTGTCACCCCACGAAAGAGAGGGTCGGAGCTCATTAGCATTTAAAGCGGTCTGCTACAAAACAGCTTGCTCTGAAAAGAGCTGTTTTTGGCAAGGTAAAAAAGGGTGTTGTTTTACACTACCATTGAGAAATTTTAACAAAATTATGTTATAGACTTTTCATTAAGACCCCAATGAAATATCAACTTGTGGAAAATGGGCATCCAATCTACCTAAATGTGTCTATCTTCGCCTACCTTTAAGACCCAATGGACAAATGTCCTTGTGGGTTTGAACCCCACTCCTGGTAGGGCTAATCCTTAAAAGACCTAAAAGAAATACATGACCAAGATTTACTTGCCTATAACAAATGTTGATAAATTCTAGCATAAAAATCACAGTAATAAAAAAGATATGTGAACAGGGTGGCCGAGTGGTTAAGGTGCTGGATTTAAGAGCCAACTGACAAATGTCCTTGACCCTGTCAAAATTAGCTCTGTTTTCAGCAAGCCATTCCAGTCCATGTTGCTTTAAATGCTAATGAGCTCTCCTGACCCCGCCCCTCTCTTCCGTGGGGTGATGAGCAGACAATAAACTTCAGCCGCGAAACTGGCTAACTAGCACATATTAGGAAAGGCAATTTGCAGAGACTCATAAAAAACCCTTATACTCAATTCTTCTGTAGATGAAGCTGGATCACGAATGATTTGCGCGAACATAGACACATTTAGGCAGATCGGGGATCGGCGCATTCCCTTCAAAACGAAAGTAACATTAATCCTCTGCGTCTTCAGCGGCTCAGATGTTGGTAGTAAATGACGACTGCTATATTCATTACTACATCCAACAACAAAACACCTCAATCGCTTAATCGGAGACATCTTGTCTTCCCCTGCACCGGAGTCGACACAATGGTGCACAGCTCTCAACTCACTCAGGGTGGGTTTAAGGTAAGGCAGCCTTGTCAATCAACTATCGTGGGAGAGGCCTGTACAGAACTACGTCATTCTGACAGGAATCTCAGAACAGCCTGATTTGAGAAAGGGGATTTTAAAATAGGGATTTAAAAAAAAAACACTGGGTGGATTTTTATTATTATAGGATGGATGTGTACACACACTTCCAACACACATTTATGTTTAAACAACTTGTAAAGTGAATTTTGCATCCGATGACCCCTTTAAGATCCAATGGACAAATGTCCTCCTGGGTTTGAACCCCACTCCTGGTAAAAGCAAACATTTAAAAAACAGTCATAATGGTATACTGGTACAATGAAATGTTAATCAACCTTGTATAGGTGGACTTGATAGGATTACATTTTACCAACCAGGATGGCCGAGTGGTGGTAATCCATTAAATCCTGGTAAGGCTAATCTTTAAAAGACCTAAAAAAAATACATGACAAAGATTGACTTGCCTGTAACAGATGTTGATAAATTCTAGCATAAAAATCACAGTAATAAACCACTAACGTAGTGACCAGGGTGGCCGAGTGGTTAAGGTGTTGGATTTAAGATCCAATGGACAAATGTCCTCATGGGTTCAAACCCCACTCCTGGTAGTGCTAATCTTTACAAACCCTAAAACACATACATGACAAAGATTGATTTTGCCTATAACGAATGCTGATAAATTCTATCATTAAAATCACAGTAATAACCTCTGAACATGTGACCAGGATGGCTGTGTGGTAAAGGCATTGGATTTAAGATCCAATGGACAAATGTCCTCCTGGGTTTGAACCCAACACCTGGTAGGGCTAATTTCCAAAAGATGGCAAATTTATTTGCCTATAACAAATGTTGATAAAAAAAATTCAAGCATTAAAATCAAAGTAATAACCACCTACTATGTGACCAGGATGGCCGAGTGGTAAAGGCATTGGACTTAAGATCCAATGAACAAATGTCCTTGTGGGTTCAAACCCCACTCCTGGTAGGGCTAATCTTTAAAACATCTGACAAACAGGCAGACAGAAGGTTACAAACATTTATTGGTTTGAAACTAATGCGGACAGATAAATCCAAACATAAAAAAACAGTAAGTAGTTACGACCTAAGACTAGACTTCAATCCAAAGTGACTTAAAAGAGTAAAATGCTAGAAGCCGTAATAACATTCCTTAATCCAATTTTTTTAAATAGCTATGTCTGTGGATGTACTGTTTATTTTAGGAATGGAGAACATTTGTGTTTGCATTTGCTTTGTGATTTCACTGCATATCAATGGATATGAAGCACTTTAATCAATGTCTCAACTTATTAAAAAGCATAAAGCAAACAAGCCATGTGTTCTGGTTTAATCTCCATGTACTCTTTGTGGATTTCAGTGTATATTGACGTTGAGTCACTGTTCATCCTTCTCATGTGGATTTTCTGAATACATTTGAATGTAATCACCCCAGGGCTCACATCAGGTCTGATGGTGAACTGCTTACCATGCATTCTCTCTGGGAAGGAAGTCTCGTCCCACTGGAATACCGATCAGCTACATTGCACCTGTTGTCTATGCTGAGACATCATCTTTATGGCTGATTAGAGTGGTGATTACTTCCTGATAGGGTGGACCGTTGGGTTTGCTGGAGCTGGTTCCACTGCAGCTCATTAGAAGAAGGCCAGTGAAGTCTTACTAAGCAGAACTTGCAGAAGGTTTGGACTGCAAAGTGCAGCCAGCAGCAAAAACAGAAGAGAGAGAAGAATGAAAATTTTGATATGGCGGTTTCATTATTGTTCTTTAATCTTCTGGGTTATGCTGTCTTTCTGAAGTTTTTTGATGCAGTTTGGTAGAAAAACCTTCACAATTCCTGTAAAGAGGATATTGTCTATATATATTTTTTTTATCTCATTTTATTATATGACCTTTCCCCATGTCCATGTTTTATTTTATTTTTTTGCACCACAAACAGTTGCCATTTAGTTTTGCATGACCTTTTTATTTTACTGTAGTCATTGCAAAAATTTCTGGGAATATCTACAGTATTTATTTATGTTGAAGAGAAACCAAAAAATACACGATCAATTATATAATTTTATATATACGCAAAAAAAGTAATGCTAAATTACATTTTAAGGCATTTATGTTTGAATTTCTTATGCTTTCTGAGTCTGAGTCTCTTAAAAGTATTGATAATAAAAAAATCAATTCAAACTAAAATGCTAAAACTATTTTAAGAGTAAATATATGAATCTGCTGTCTTTAATGATTTATTTTTGCATGTATGTATGTATTATATTATTTGTAAATTCTGCATGTTTCAGTCTCTTGCATTTAGTTTCACTGAATGGACTGGAATGATAAAGTATGTCTACAAAGAACATCAACATCTTTTACTTGCATTTTAACTAAAGCAGCTCTCTCAATACTGCATTCAAGCTGTGCATTTTATCAATTCCTGTGAAATGAATCAGTGACCTCGGCATTTTTTATTGCTAGCAGCATGTTCTACCAGCTATGAGAAAAAAAAGCACATAAAAAAGCCACCATAAAACCTTTTTAACACAGAATAAATGATGTTTTTCTCGAGCCCAAAGCTGCACAGTCTCCACAGTCGGAAGGCGTAAGGTGGGCGGTGCATAAACTATATGTCATTCTCAAAATAGCCGTAAATGAAAGCTAAGGCTGTAATCAGAGAGTCTTACTAATTAATGAAACATGAAGGCAAAAAGGACCCCAAGCAGATTGTGACCTCAAACCTCCTCTGTCGTTACGAACTCTCAGTGGAAACACCAACTATGCACAGCGTGACACTTTTCTGGGGTTTAGACTCAAGGGCATCCTTGGATAGCACACAGACACATGGTGAATCACCTCCGCACCCATCCAGTGGGGTTTCTAGGGATGAGTCATCCTCATTAATGGTCGGCTGTTCGGGAACATCCGCGCAGCCTCAGAAACGCTCATGCACGCTCCGTCTTAGGCGGGATTCCCCTCTCTGCATGCCTAACAGAACCCCAGCAGCCATGCAGTGCAGCGGATGGAGTCCACAATGTTGTCATTTCAGGTAGTTCATCTGCACGATGAGTCATCGACCGTATGGGCTGGTCATGCACACATACTCACCCGTTATTGCATGGCAGAGATGAACTGTGCAATAATAAGAACATTCAATCAAAATTAATGTGATGCATATTTATATTCAAGATACATACCGCGTCCTCGCCACATCTGCAATAGTAGCGGTCATTTTTCACACATTACCGGCACATATATCATCAGAGAAGTCGATAAGAGCCCTGGAGGTATTTAGATGGGCTGGTTTCACGAAGCTATTATTCTGCTGCGGCTCCTTGACATCATTGACATTGAGCTTGTCCTGGCTAATACTTCCCCAGCCTGTAATGATAACACATCTGAAAGGTTTTGAGAGAGAAGACACATTTGTCTTTGGCATGACATATTTCATTAGCTGTCGAGGCCAACCAATATGCCACCAAATGCTGCCAAGTTCCTGGGAAGAGCATTGCATTAAGATTTAAGTCACCTGCAAACATGCTACATAACTTAATGAAAATATAAAAATACAAAAAAGGGTTTGTGTGAGGGTTAGGTTTATATTAAGGTTATATCATAGATAGATAGATAGATAGATAGATAGATAGATAGATTCCATAATATACATATATATATATATATATATATAATTTTTAGTGATGTCAAATCAATTAATGTGTGTATATGTATATACAGTACTTAAGAAAAAAATATGTACAAATTTAATTGTTATTTTTATTTATTTATTTTAGTCATTTAGCAGACGCCTTTGTCCAAAGCGACTTACAAATGAGGGCAATAGAAGCAATCAAAACCAACAAAAGAGCAACAACATGCAAGTGCTATGACAAGTCTTGGTTAGCCTAACGCAGTACACGTAGCAAGGTATTTTTTATTTTTAATATATATATATATATTTTTTTTTATAAAGAAAACAAGTGGATAGAATATAGAAAAAATAAATTAAGTTTTTTTTTTTAAAGAAAAGTAGATAGAATAGAAAAAAGACAGCTAGTGTTAGTTTTTCAAGAAAAGCTAGCAGTTACAGAATAAATATGCAGTTGATAGAGGGTCAAGTGTGTGTGTGTGTGTGTGTGTAATTGTAAATATATATTTCATATATTACGTAAATATATACGTGTGTGTGTGTGTGTGTATACACAGATAGATAGATAGATAGATAGATAGATAGATAGATAGATAGATAGATACAGTGGGAAAAAAAAAATGTGATACCCTGCTGATTTTGTACCACTGACAAAGAAATGATCAGTCTATAATTTGGTTTATTTGAACAGTGAGAGACAGAATAACAACAACAAAAAAATCCAAAAACATTTAAAAAAAAGTTATAAATTGATTTGCATTTTAATGAGTCAAATAAGTATTTGACCCCTTCGCAAAACATGACTTGGTACTTGGTGGCAAAACCCTTGTTGGCAATCACAGAGGTCAGACGTTTCTTGTAGTTGGCCACCAGTTTTGCACACATCTCAGGAGGGATTTTGTCCCGCTCCTCTTTGCAGATCCTCTCCAAGTCATTAAGGTTTCGAGGCTGATGTTTGGCAACTCGAACCTTCAGCTCCCTCCACAGATTTTCTATGGGATTAAGGTCTGGAGACTGGCTATGCCACTCCAGGACCTTAATGTGCTTCTTCTTGAGCCACTCCTTTGTTGCCTTGGCCGTGTGTTTTTGGTCATTGTCATGCTGGAATACCCATCCACGACCCATTTTCAATGCCCTGGCTGGCTTCAATGCCATGGCCCTATCCATCGTCCCTTTTGATGCGGTGCAGTTGTCCTGTCCCCTTAGCAGAAAACACCCCCAAAGCATAATGTTTCCAACTCAATGTTTGACGGCGGGGATGGTGTTCTTGGGGTCATAGGCAGCATTCCTCCTCCCCCAAACACTGCGAGTTGAGTTGATGCCAAAGAGCTCGATTTTGGTCTCATCTGACCACAACACTTTCACCCAGTTCTCCTCGGAATCATTGGCAAACTTCAGACGGGCCTGAACATGTGCTTTCTTGAGCAGGGGGACCTTGCGGGCGCTGCAGGATTGCAGTCCTTCACGGCGAAGTGTGTTACCAATTGTTTTCTTGGTGACTATGGTCCCAAGCTGCCTTGAGATCATTGACAAGATCGTCCAGTGTAATTCTGGGCTGATTCCTCACCGTTCTCATGATAATTGAAACTCCACGAGGTGAGATCTTGCATGGAGCCCCAGACCGAGGGAGATTGACAGTTATTTTGTGTTTCTTCCATTTGCGAATAATCGCACCAACTTTTGTCACCTTCTCACCAAGCTGCTTGGCGATGGTCTTGTAGCCCATTCCAGCCTTGTGTAGGTCTACAATCAATCTTGTCCCTGACATCCTTGGAGAGCTCTTTGGTCTTGACCATGGTGGAGAGTTTGGAATCTGATTGATTGATTGCTTCTGTGGACAGGTTGTCTTTTATACAGGTAACAGGCTGAGATTAGAAGCACTGCCTTTAAGAGAGTTCTCCTAACCTCAGCTCATTGCCTGTATAAAAGACACCTGGGAGCCAGAAATCTTGCTGATTGATATGGGATCAAATACTTATTTAACTCATTAAAATACAACTCAATTTATAACTTTTTTGAAATGCGTTTTTCTGGATTTTTTTTGTTGTTATTCTGTCTCTCACTGTTCAAATAAACCTACAATTAAAATTATAGACTGATAGTTTCTTTGTCAGTGGGCAAACGTACAAAATCAGCAGGGAATCAAATAAATTTTTCCCCAACTGTAGATAGATAGAAAGATATATTTCATAATATACATTATATATATAATTTTTAGTGCTGTCAAATCAATTAATGTGTTTATATGTACAGGTGCATCTCAATAAATTAGAATGTCATGGAAAAGTTAATTTATTTCAGTAATTCAACTCAAATTGTGAAACTCGTGTATTAAATAAATTCAATGCACACAGACTGAAGTAGTTTAAGTCTTTGGTTCTTTTAATTGTGATGATTTAGGCTCACATCTAACAAAAACCCACCAATTCACTATCTCAACAAATTAGAATACTTCATAAGACCAATAAAAAAAAAATTTTTTTTAGTGAATTGTTGGCCTTCTGGAAAGTATGTTAATTTACTGTATATGTACTCAATACTTGGTAGGGGCTCCTTTTGCTTTAATTACTGCCTCAATTCGGCGTGGCATGGAGGTGATCAGTTTGTGGCACTGCTGAGGTGGTATGGAAGCCCAGGTTTCTTTGACAGTGGCCTTCAGCTCATCTGCATTGTTGGGTCTGGTGTCTCTCATCTTCCTCTTGACAATACCCCATAGATTCTCTATGGGGTTCAGGTCAGGCGAGTTTGCTGGCCAATCAAGCACAGTAACACCATGGTCATTGAACCAGCTTTTGGTACCTTTGGCAGTATGGGCAGGTGCCAAGTCCTGCTGGAATAGGAAATCAGCATCTCCATAAAGCTTGTCAGCAGAAGGAAGCATGAAGTGCTCTAAAATTTCCTGGTGGATGGCTGCGTTGACTGTGGACTTCAGAAAACACAGTGGACCAACACCAGCAGATGACATGGCAGCCCAAATCATCACTGACTGTGGAAACTTCACACTGGACTTCAAGCAACATGGATTCTGTGCCTCTCCAGTCTTCCTCCAGACTCTGGGACCTTGATTTCCAAATGAAATACAAAATGTACTTTCATCTGAAAAGAGGACTTTGGACCACTGAGCAACAGTCCAGTTCTTTTTCTCCACAGCCCAGGTAAGATGCTTCTGACGTTGTCTCTGGTTCAGAAGTGGCTTGGTAGCCCTTTTCCTGAAGACGTCTGAGCTTGGTGACTCTTGATGCACTGACTCCAGCTTCAGTCCACTCCTTGTGAAGCTCTCCCAAGTGTTTGAATCAGCTTTGCTTGACTGTATTCTCAAGCTTGCGGTCATCCCTGTTGCCTGTGCACCTTTTCCTACCCAAATTCTTCCTTCCAGTCAACTTTGCATTTAATATGCTTTGATACAGCACTCTGTAAACAGCCACACCTTTCAGTAATGACCCTCTGTGACTTACCCTCTTTATGGAGGGCATCAATGTTCGTCTTCTGGACCATTGCCAAGTCAGCAGTCTTCCCCATTATTGTGGTTTCAAAGAACAAGAGATACCCGTCATTTATACTGTAGGGATGGTCATTAATTGAAGCTCAAATGTAAATATTCTAATATTTTGAGATACTGATTTTTGACTTTCATGAGCTGTAAGCTCTAATCCTCAATTTTCCTAATCCTAATTTTTTTAAATGTTTTACTTTACATGTAATGAATCTAAAATATATGAAAGTTTCACTTTTTGAAATAAGTTGCAAGAAAAAATGAACTTTTTCACGACATTCTAATTTATTGAGATGCACCTGTATATATTTAAAGGGGTCATCGGATGCCCATTTTACACAAGTTGATATGATTCTTTAGGGTCTTAATGAAAAGTCTATAACAGAAACTCGCTGATCAGATCACAGACACAGAACAACAGCACCCGGACTCTGTTTTAATCATTCTCGGGGACTTTGATAAAGCAAATCTCTCCCATGAATTGCCAAAATACAGACAGCACATCACATGTCCCACCAGAGACAGTAATATATTGGATCACTGTTACACAACAATAAAGGAGGCATATCACTCTGTCCCACGGGCAGCTATAGGACTCTCTGATCACTGTTTTGTTCATCTTATTCTGACCTACAGGCAGAAACTGAAATCAGCTAAACCTGTTTTAAGGACTTTTAAAAGATGGACTAATGAAGCAGAGCGGGATTTACAAGCCTGTTTCCACCTCACTGATTGGACTGTTTTTGAAGCTGCTGCCACCGATCTGGACGAGCTCACAGAGACTGTAACATCTTCTATCAGTTTCTGTGAGGATATGTGCATTCCTATCAGGACTCATTTAACCTACAACAACGACAAACCGTGGCTCACTGCAAAACTCAGACAGCTCCGTCAGGCCAAAGAAGATGCTTACAAGAAGGGGGACAAAGTCTTGTATAAACAGGCCAAATACACACTGGAAAAGAGATCAGAGTGGCAACAAGGAATTATTCTGAAAAAATAAGGATTCAATTCTCTTCCAGTGACTAAGCATCAGTGTGGAAAGGTCTGAAAGAGATCACCAACTACAAGACACCATCCCCCAGCACTGTGGAGAATCAACAACTGGCAGACGATCTGAATGAGTTCTACTGCAGGTTTGAAAAAAACACCCCACACCCGCTCTGAACACCTCTCGACACAACCATTAACATCTCCAGCAACCCCCCTCTCCCCCACACCTGCAATTCAGATCAGCGAAGACGAGGTGTGCCAGGTCTTCCAGAAGCAGAAAAGGAAAAAAGCACCAGGCCCAGATTGTGTTACATCAGTCTGTCTGAAATCATGTGCTGACCAGCTGGCCCCCATCTTCACACAGATCTTCAACAGATCACTGGAGCTGTGCGAAGTCCCTTCATGCTTCAAACGCTCCACCCCATCCCAAAGAAATCCAAAATTACATGACTAAATGACTACATGCCTGTGGCTCTAACGTCTGTGGTCATGAAGTATTTTGAAAAACTGGTGCTGGCCCACCTGAAGGACATCACTGGACCCTTACTGGATCCTCTTCAGTTTGCCTACAGAGCAAACAGGTCTGTGGATGATGCAGTCAACATGGGACTGCATTATGTTCTGCAACATCTAGACAGACCAGGGACTTATGTGAGGATCCTGTTTGTGGACTTCATCTCAGCTTTTAACACGATCATTCCAAACCTCCTCCTGCCCAAACTAACTCAGCTCTCTGTGCCCACCTCCGTCTGTCAGTGGATCACCAGTTTCCTGACAGACAGGCAGCAGCTAGTGAGGCTGGGAAAATACACATCCAACACCCGTACGATCAGCACTGGAGCTCCTCATGGCTGCGTTCTCTCCCCACTGCTCTTCTCCCTCTACACCAACGACTGCACATCTAAAGACCCCTCTGTCAAGCTCCTGAAGTTTGCAGACGACACCACACTGATCAGCCTAATTCAGGACGGTGACGAGTCTGCTTACAGACAGGAGGTTAAGGAGCTGGCTGTCTGGTGCAGTCTTAACAACCTGGAGCTCAACATGCTCAAAACAGTGGAGATGATAGTGGACTTCAGGAGAAACCCCCCTGCTCTCCCCCCACTCACCATCATGAACAGCACTGTAACGACAGTGGAGACATTCAGGTTGGTGGCACCACCATCTCCCAGGACCTGAAGTGGGACATTCACATAGACTCCAGTGTTTCCCCTGCCATTATCTTGGGAGGGCGGCCCGCTTGACCTGTTACCTTTCCAATAGAACAGGTCAATACCTTGTTCTTTTATTAAACAAACTAAATAGCCTTACGTTATTTATCTTATTTACACGACGGCATGTTATTTCTGTCTCTAACGTTACATTACATTTGCGCGCTCTGTATGCGCACAGCGGAGTTCTGCCCCGATGAGCGCGCACACACACACACACACACACACGCGCGCACACGCACACACGCGCACACACAAGTGAGCCCACTCCCACTAGTATTTGTAAATATTAAGCCACAAAACGACTATTTAAATATGACTCCTGCCTGTCTCTGTGTTAATGTATGGCGCAGACGCGCGGTTTTGTTTGCTACTCATACAGAAGCGCGCGCGAGGCTTGCGGTGATATTTACGTCTGCCGCCTCACTAATGAGGACATAAATACAGAACATATCCAGAACTGCTCTGAGAGTCACTTCATGAGCATTTGACCATTTCATTTGGGTAAAACTATCCTCACACAGAAATCTAAAGGTATTCACGGCAACCCGTCAAAATAAAAGTTCGGGTTTCTATTGTAGACATTGCGGCAGAAATATATTACTATTGTTCAGTAGAATGTACGTAATAGCCTACTAAAATTATTAAAACCTTATTTTTAAGGAATAATCATAAAATATGTCTTCAATGTTTTAATTGTAATATTAAATCCTCTTTATTTTCCCAAAAAATAAGATGTTTAATTTTCATCAATTAAAAGTATAAATTAAATTAATGTTTTTATGCCGGAAAAAAACGGAACACACCCCCACCACCGCCCCCCCAAAGCCATAAACCTAGGGGAAACACTGGACTCCATTGTTAAAAAGGCCCAGCAGAGGTTGTACTTCCTTCGCCAGCTGAGGAAGTTCAACCTGCCACAGGAGCTGCTGAAACAGTTCTACTCTGCCATCATTGAATCCGTCCTCTGCACTTCAATAACTGTCTGGTTCAGCTCAGCTACCAAATCTGACCTCAGAAGACTACAGAGGGCAGTCCGGACTGCTGAGCGAATCATCATTGGTACAACCCTCCCCACTCTCCAACAACTGTACTTATCCAGAGTGAGCAAAAGGGCTGGCAAAATCACTCTGGACCCCTCACATCCAGCACACTCCCTCTTTGAACTACTGCCGTCTGGTCGACGCTACAGAGCTCTGAGCACTAGAACGGCCAGGCATAGAAACAGTTTCTTCCCTCAGGCAATCCATCTCATGAACACCTGACAATAATTGTGGAACACACACTATTTATACACGTATACACTTATTTATCTAACACACATACTTAGTCTATATTTCAATTTGCACATAATATACCTGTACATACAACTGTCTATTGTTACATACCTGTACATACAATTGTCAATTTGTATATTTTTATTCCTTATTTACTTGTTCTATTTTTTAATTCTTCTTTTTTTCTGTGTTTTTTGTTCCGTCACTGTCATTTTGTTGCACTGTGGAAGCTTCTGTCACAAAAACAAATTCCTTGTATGTGTAAACATACCTGGCAATAAAGCTCATTCTCATTCTGATTCATATATTTCTTAAATATATACTTGTATGTGTGTGCGTGTATAACATTAAAAATGAGAATGAGCAGATTTACAAAAAAAAAGCATGTGAAAAAATAAAGCAAAATTTTTTGTTTATGCATTGTATATGTAATCGTACAACCCGAATTACGGAAATGCTGGAACATTTTTTAAATTTGAATAAAATGAAAACTAAAACAATTTCAAATCACATGAGCCAATATTTTATTCACAATAGAACAGATAACATAACAAATGTTTAAACTGAGAAATTTTACAATTTTATGCACAAAATGAGCTCATTTCAAATTTGATGCCTGCTACAGGTCTCAAAATAGTTGGGACAGGGGCATGTTTACCATGGTGTAGCATCTCCTCTTCTTTTCAAAACAGTTTGAAGACGTCTGGGCATCGAGGTTATGAGTTTCTGGAGTTTTGGTGTTGGAATTTGGTCCCATTCTTGCCTGATATAGGTTTCCAGCTGCTGAAGAGTTCGTGGTTGTCTTTGACATATTTTTCGTTTAATGATGCGCCAAATATTCTCTATAGGTGAAAGATCTGGACTGCAGGCAGGCCAATTCAGCACCCGGACTCCTCTACTACGAACCCATGCTGTTGTAGTAGCTGCAGTATGTGGTTTTGCATTGTCCTGCTGAAATACACGTCGTCTGGAGGGGAGCATATGTTGCTCTAAAACAGGGGTCACCAAACTTGATCCTGGAGGGCCTGTGTCCTGCAGAGTTTAGCTCCAACTTGCCTCAACACACCTCCCTGGAAGTTTCAAGTATACCTAGTAAGACATTGATTAGCTGCTTCAGGTGTGTTTGATTAGGGTTGGAGCTAAACTCCAGGACCGTGTCTGGTGACCCCTGCTCTGGAACCTTTATATACCTTTCAGCATTCATAAGTGCCTTCCAAAACATGCAAGCTGCCCATACCGTATTCACTTATGCACCCCCATACCATCAGAGATGCTGGCTTTTGAACTGAACGCTGATAACACGCTGGAAGGTCTCCCTCCTCTTTAGCTCGAAGGACACGGCGTCTGTGATTTCCAACAAGAATGTCAAACTTGGACTCGTCAGACCATAGAACACTTTTCCACTTTGAAACAGTCCATTTTAAATGAGCCTTGGCCCACAGGACACGACGGCACTTCTGGACCATGTTCACATATGACTTCCTTTTTGAATGATAGAGCTTTAGTTGGCATCTGCACTGTTTACCGACAGTGGTTTCTGGAAGTATTCCTGGGCCCATTTAGTAATGTCAATGACAGAATCATGCCGATGAGTGATGCAGTGTCGTCTGAGGGCCCGAAGACCACGGGCATCCAACAAAGGCCTTGTCCCTTACGCACAGATATTTCTCCAGTTTCCTTAATCTTTAAAAAAGAATCTTTAAAAAAATTATTGCATTTTCAGCCCTTTGTTGCCCGTGCCAACTTTTTTGAGACCTGTAGCAGGCATCAAATTTGAAATGAGCTCATTTAGTGGATAAAAGTGTAAAATTTCTCAGTTTAAACATTTGTTATGTTCTCTATGTTCTATTGTGAATAAAATATTGGCTCATTTGATTTGAAAGTCTTTTAGTTTTCATTTTATTCAAAAAAAAAAAAAAACATCCCAACATTTCTGGAATTGGGGTTGTATTAAATATTGTAAAAAATCAACTTCTGGAGCGGTTTTGATGGTCTAGGAAACAGAATGCAGAAATGACCAATGACATTTGCATGCATGTAAACTACTGTACACATCAACCAGTGTTTGTTGGCTGCGTGAATGTTGTATTTCTTTACTGTAGTCAGCATGTGTTCATTGTTTCTATTTAAAGTAGATTCATGCATCTCTTCTGTCTAAAAAAATGACCTGTGCTCTCACATCATCAGGGATATAGACTTCAACCAAAAACAACCATCACAACGTGCTTATCACCACGGCAACCCGACTCATTGAACTGCAGAGAGCATGCTCGCCTAATGAGGGATACATAGTGTTCCCTCTCCGCTCGTGGCTGCGGTACATGGTACGATTCACACCGCACCTGTTGATTTAGACTAGACTGTCAGACAGACATGACAGCAGACAGCTCATGTCTCAATTCACACATGCACTAGGACTGACTGCATCCACAGTACAGCATCTATTTAAGTCTTTTCTTTGTTCTCTCAGTGTTTGTCATTGCATTTCAGTGCATCGTTTAATCTAGCATGGCAGGGAGACCCAGAGGAAAACTGCAGAGATTGCTCTTTCATAGCTCAGGAGACTTCATGGAGTCCTGATATACAATATGCTTCCGCTTTGTCTCCAATGCTTCTACAATTCCATTAATAAACAGACAAAAATGAGCTTCTTAGATTTGGCAGATGCTTTTATCCAAAGCACTTTGCATTTAGTGCAAGGTCATGCATTCAAAAGTCATAATTATTACATAAAAAGTAAATTATTAGATACACAGTTAAAAATATGAGATAAAATGTCAAAATTATGACATACTACGTCATAATTATGAGATAAAAGGCAAATTAGGAGAAAAAAAGTAATAATTATGAAATAAAGTCAAATTTATAATATATTTAGTTGCAGTTCCATGTATAGTCCAAATTATGACATACTTATGAGATAAAAAGGCAAAATTAGGAGATAAAAAGTAATTAATATATTTAGTTACATACTAAGGCTAATTTACTAAGTTACATTTATATATAAAGTCAAAATTATGACATACTAAGTCATAATTGAGATTTGAAAAGGGCAGAATTATGAGATAAAAAGTGATTACGACAAAAAGTAAAATGTATTATATACTAAGTTACAATTATATAAAAAAGTTATTTTAAAATTATGACTGTCACACTTTTGGCTGTGATGTCATAATTGTGTCATTCTTTAGTAAATCTAATTATGACAAAGTCAACATTATGACATAAATCAAAATTATGATATAAAATGTCATAAATATGACAAAAATTGACAACGTCAATTTCTGGCTTAGCATTTCATAATTCGATATTTTGTCATAATTTTGACTTTTTATTAGATTATGACTGTCGTACTTTTGAATGTTCATGTAATAATTGCAAAAACGATGCTTTTTATCTAATTATGAAATTATGACAAATCGAAATGAGAGAAAAAGTCATAAATATAACAATAGACTTTTTAATGCCATAATTATGACTTACTATCTCATAATTTCAGCTTTTATGTCATAATTATGACTTTTTGTAATAATTTCTATTTTTATGACATAATTAGATTTACCAACACATAATTTTTTTTTCTTATGTAACAGAAATGGCTTCCATAGATTTGAACCCATGAGAAATAAAAAAAAATGGGGCTATAAAAATGATGTTTGTGTTCATATGGAGACCATTGATTGCATGCTTTGGTAAATCTGAGAACAGTTTGAGCCATTATCAAGATCTTTTCTGACACTCCAGAGGAGACATTTTTGAGATTACTTTTGAAACACAAATGAAGGCAGAATTCTCTATTTATTCTAACTGCTTTGGAGAAACAACTGTGATTTTTCTCAGTATAGGTTTTTGTGGGTGCAGATGTTGGCCGTAAACCTTCAAGCTTATATGAGCGAAAGTGACCTGGAGCAGGGAGAGATTGATATCTGCAGTAATTTGAGTGGTTTTCTGCCCAGCGCAAGACGTGGCATGAAGTCAAGCCTCATTACAAGTATTAGTCAAACATTTATGCCTGCTGTTCGAAAGATCAAAAACAGCCACATAAACAGTTGTGTGGGACCGATTTACTGTACGTTTCTCTCCTGGAAGGCATTACTGATAATTCAACCACCATAAACAATTTAGAAAATAATACTGTCACAATGCAACAATAGCATAAACGTCTCTTATACTAGTCTTTTTTTAACCGTGCATGACTGTAATCGTGCCTTCCTCCCCCGCATGCATGGATGATGTCATCGCTGGCAGAAGGCGGGGGTTGTGATTATTTTGTTTATCACATAGATAATTCATATTTTGATGTATTCCTCTACAGTAACTGTAATTGTGACCGTCGCATTTGCCTTTTGAAATCGTGATTAATGAAACGCCTGAATCCGTGCAAACAGTGCAATGGTTTTGACTTTGCCAGCTGAACACAATGTCAAAGTTAATGGAAAATCAAGGAAATCCTTTAAAATCTGGATAATCTGTGATATCTAAATCTTTCCACTAAAACCACCCCAGGCGGTTATGACTTGGCAGTCAAAAGAGGGAAAGGATAACAAGCAGCAAACATGTTTGGCTCTAACACCAGAGAGAAAACCGCATCTCCTGCTGGATATCACCTGCGAGACAAATGCTGCTAAAGCAGAACATGCAGGCATGAAATTTTGGAGACATAAAAGAGAGCAAGACATTGAAATGTTTTTGTTGCATACTGTTGGCTTGGCTATTTAGAAAATTATCTAATTGATTTTTTATTTTTTTGTATTCAAGTACAGAACTGTCAGAAGTGACAGCGCATCATATATTCTGCAACAATGCAGTATAATAAAATGGTTGGCAAACATATAAACCTGTACTTTATAATAACAAACATTCAGGATGATCAGTCTGTCTGGGTTTATACACAGGCCAGCGTGTAAAACAGCGGGGTGTGACTGTCAACTTGAAAAAAAGTGTGACTTTATGAATAAGTTAGAAGGCAAACCTCAGATGTTGACCTTCTGATGTCCTCAGAGATGCTGCCTATTTAATTCTGCTTGAGCAAAGTTCACATCACCATTGAAGAAAAATTGTGCATTTAGAGCATCCAATATAGAGTCACAGCACATGGTTTCCTGATCAAATCTATTTAAGTTTAAAACAGATGTGTTTATTCTAAAGATTTGCAAATTAGGTAAATTAGGTGTCATAGTTCTTTAAGATTCAATATCCAATCAATGTAAACGATTTTGAACAGCTGGCCATAATATTACCAAATTCAAATAACTTCAAAGTAATTCAAAACACAGTTCTGTCTTAATTTCATACTTCAATGCAGCAAAGATCAACAAAAAGCCTGTAAGCTAATGTAAAACTAAAGGAATCTTTTGTGTAGTCGACAACAACAGTTTTAATACACTTGTAATTACAATACAATTCGGGTGAAATGCTATTAAAATGAGCCATTCAACAGATGCTAAGATTTGCAATGTTTTATTTTTTTTTTTTTTTTTTTTTTTTAATAATTGCCGGACAGGTAATTTCATATATAAAATGGGTATAATATATATTTTCTGGCACATATTTTTAACATAAAATGGATAAAAAGCCCTGGCATAACACATGAAAAGCCTGGAAATTGTGCATTTACATTTTAAATCTGCTTCAGGTGAATTACCCAGTTCAAAAAGTTAAACCTTTATTTTTTTCTTTCAAAAATACTGAAGAATTATCCATATTTTTACTATATTAAAGAATAGGGGGAAAAAAATATAAAATGAATGTATCTGTATTTTATTGATTAAATTAATTACACCAATGCTTATACACATTACCTGAACGGACATTTTATATAAATATAGATTTATAATATTGCTAATGATATTAGTATTTTATTGATGCATGTATGATTAATATTATTAAAAACATGTTTTTAGACTATACTCTTAGAAAAAAAAGGTACAAAAGCTGTCACTAGGGTAGAACCCTTTCAAAAGGTACTAATATGTCATTTGAAAGTACTAATATGTAGCTTTAAGGTACTAATATACAACCTTTAAGGGTAAAAGGTACAAAGGTGTACCTTTTCAATGGGTACTGTCCCAGTGACAACTTTGTACCTTTTTTCTGAGTGTATTTTGCCTGTGTCAAGTAGGCATTTGTTGTTGATTCTCTGTGGACGTTATTGTGTCAACAAATATCACTGACGAGTCTATCTATAAGCTTGTTTTAGGTTTATTTTCATGAAAGCTCTATTCAGACACAGGACGGGATGAGCACATGACTACAGAGGCAGCGTTTCACCCGGCTGCTTACAGAAGTAGGCAGAATCTGAACATGTTATGCAATGCCCCACGGAAAGGGCTAACCTGTCCATGCCAGAGCACCTTATTTTAGATGTGTAAACCCTTCTCATGGGAACACAATCATCTCCCATGAGGCAGCTGTTTGACTGACGCCTTGAACCCCTTCAGAGAGAGCGAGTGTCTGGCTGAATTGTGTGGTTGAGAGCGATCTCTGAAGAACGCAGAGCCATGTGTTTTATATGAAGGCATATCCGGAGAGATCAGACCTCAACCACGGGGTATTTTCTGAGCTTGAGGGTAGGAGGAGGAGGGATAGAGAGAGAGAGAGAGAGAGAGAGACTGTACTACTAATGGATACTAGCATGCTGCTTGCTGCATACTGTGCACTATACACTATACACTGACTGCTGCCTACTTTTTGTGAAACACAAGTCATAATTATGACATAAAAATTACATTTCATAATGTAATGTCTTTTTATGTCTTAATTTTTACTTTTGTCATAAGTTTGATGTTTCTAATGTCAAAGTTTTTTTTTAGATTATAATTTCAACTTTTTAAATGCCATAATTGTTTTTTTTTGTCAGTTTCAAATTTTGTCATTATTTCAGCTTTTTGTGTCATTTTGACTTTAAGTGTCATAATTATAACCTTTTATCTCATAATTTGCATCATAACTTTGACTTTGTCATAATTTTGACTTGTCATGAACTTTTTGTCATACTTTTGAGAGTCTGTCATAACCTCTACATTGTTAATATCATAATTATGCTTTCTGCGTCAAAATTATGACTTTTTATCCATCATTTTGACTTCTGTCATAATTAAGACTTTGTCATCATTTTTACTGTTTATGTTATAATGTAGACTTTATCATAATTTCAGCTATTGTATTGTCAATATTGTGTTTTTATGTTATAGTTTACACTTTTAATGTCATAATTTTGACTTTATATCTCATAATTTTAAGTCTTTGTCATAATCACATTTTTTTGTCAAAACTGTTTTATATCATAATTTACTTTTCATGTCATAATTTACTTTATCTCATCATTTTTGTTGTATTTTTGACATTTTGTCAATTTTAACTTGTTATAGTTTAGATTTCTTAAAGCTATATTTATGTTTTTATGTCGTATTGTAGACTTTTTATCCCAAAAAAAATTGTTGTCACATTACTTTATTAAATTAGCCACATGACATGCATGTTAATTTGCCTTTTTAATTCACTGTCAAAAAAGACAAAGCAACACTGGCTCAACCAAGGGCATGAGTTAGGGGGCGCTATATCTGTTGTCTGACCAATGGCAAACAGGGAGTTTTCACAAAACTAATTAATTTGGACTAACTAATAAATTCATTCCTATTTATTTTCAATGTTAAGTGACTTAAATTACATACTCGCAACTCTAAAAATGGAATTCTTTAAGTTTTCTTTGCACTGTGCGCTGTATGCATACTATAAACCTCAGAAACAGTAAAAGTGCAATATAATAGTAGTACACTGTTCCAAACAAAGCCAGTGAGAAACAAACAGAAAGGAAGACTCCTTAATGAATATGAATTATCTAAGTTAACTGAGTGTGTTAAAAATGTAAAAGATTGGATGACCAATAATTTTCTCCTATTAAATTCAGATAAGACAGAGATATTACTTATTGGACCAAATAACAGTACACAGAATCTCTTGGATTACAATTTGCAACTAGACGGATGTCCTGTTACTTCCTCTACAGTCAAAAATCTGGGTGTTATATTAGACAGCAACTTGTCTTTTGAAAAACATATTTCCAATGTTACAAAAACAGCATTCTTCCATCTTAGAAACATTGCCAAGCTAAGGAACATGTTACCTGTTTCTGATGCAGAAAAGCTAGTTCATGCATTCATGACCTCTAGACTGGACTATTGTAATGCACTGCTAGGTGGTTGTCCTGCATCTTCAATAAACAAGCTACAGGTAGTCCAAAATGCAGCGGCTAGAGTCCTTACCAGGTCAAGAAAATATGATCATATTACCCCAATTTTACAGTCTCTGCACTGGCTACCTATTAAGTACCGTATCAGTTACAAAATATTATTACTTACCTATAAGGCCCTAAATGGTTTAGCTCCTGCGTACCTAACTAGTCTTCTATCTCGCTACAATCCATCACGCTCCCTAAGGTCGCAAAACTCTGGACTCTTGGTAGTACCTAGAATAGCAAAGTCCACTAAAGGAGGTAGAGCTTTTTCATATTTGGCTCCCAAACTCTGGAATAGCCTTCCTGATAACGTTCAGGGTTCAGACACACTCTCTCTGTTTAAATCTAGATTAAAGACACATCTCTTTAGCCAAGCATTCACATAATACATTCATATAATGCATCTCATAATCTTGTACTGCAGTTATATCTGATCAAACGCACATTATTATTCTTTAGCTTGGGTTGAACAAATAATTTTTGCTTGAATGGAACAACAGCTACGCTAATTATGTCTCTTTGTTTCTCTGTTTCTGCCACGGGATTAACATCCCGTGGTAACTAGGAATTACACAAGCTTCAGTCTGGATCCAGCCCTTAAATGATCTGAGATGACCAAACACCTGAGAAGAGATGATGCCAACCCCTCGGAGGACCTCAGAGGATGCCAACCTCTGATCCCCCAACAACATGCAGAATTAACAAATTTTGCCATAAGTTAATATATTAAGTTTCTACAATGTATAAATACATTGTAGAAACTTAATTTCCTGTAAAGCGCTTTGCAACGATTGTATCGTAAAAAGCGCTATACAAATAAACTTGAATTGAATTGAATGCTGCCTACTATTATTTAAAAATAGTAGAAAAATGCAAAAGTGCATTGTTGTCACTATGCACATATATACTGCAGACATATTAAAAGTAGTATGCTAGTATGCTATTCCAAAATAGCCAGGGTCTAGGAGACACTGTGGGAAAGCATCTGGACAGCCTCCAGCACCTCCCTTTGCTAACCAGGCATGAAATTCCTGCGGCAGTGAGCAAAATGAAAGAGTGTGTATGTGTGTGTGTGTTTTCAGACAGATATAGAGGAAGAGAGAGAGGGTGTCCCATACACAACAAGCACAGAGCAGGGCAACATGTAATCATAATGGCTGAGAGGACGTGGGATGATGCAACATAATGAACATAAATGCAGGAATGCAGGGAGAGAGAGAGAGGTAAAAGAGGAGGACAGAACGAAACTTAATGGCTTTTCCATTCGTCAGGAATGTGCTGACGAGCTTGTCTCCTCAAATTAAAACACAAAGAGACAAAACGGAGAACATGCACAAACACATGGCTGATAAAATCACCTGGCACTGGAAAACACCAATTAACAAGCATGGCTGGTGTTCGGCTCATGACCTCACCGTTGCATGCCTATTCAATGAGTGCTGTGCGGTTATTATGACTGAAACATATGAGAATACAGATATCTTACATTTTTCATACACTGTGCAGAAATATCATAACATTTGACATTTTGATCAAATGAGTAAAAAAAAGACCATACATATATACACTGCATACTACATTTTTTTTTTTTTTTTAACATCCAAGTCTCTTGGCAGTCTGATGAAATAATGAACAAAAAACAAACATTTCACAAACCAGTTGTTTTGTATATGTTATATATGTTTTGTAAAACTGCTTATCACACCAGAAATTAAATGTTTTTAGAATTTCAACCAATTTTGGGGAAAGTTACTTAAAAGTAATGCATTACAATACTGGGCTACTCTTTATTACTTAGTTACTCTATATGGAAAGTAATGCATAACGTTACTTTTGCATTACTTTTTGTCACCTAGGCTGGGCTTGCTTAATAACAAAAACCCCAAAAGTTATATTTTTGGCAACTGTAAAGGCACCTTTCATACCAAAAGCAAAATTAATAATTAATAAGATGTGTCAGTAATCACAATTATGGCCTTTTATCTCATCATTTTGGCAAATGTAATAGGCCATCTTGTGATTTTGTGCTACATATAGAAAATGATCATTATGTGCACAGTTGTATATACTGCATACTACTTTTCAAAAATGTAGTTGAATGTATATTTTACCTAAAATTGTCTTGACTCTTGGCATTCCAATAAAATGTAATGAATAAAAATAAATGTTAAACACAACAGGCTTATTTTTTGTAAAAACAGAACATCAGAAATAGCCATTAAGGTTAAATGCATTGCGGGCTACAGTGTGCTCTAGTTTAGATACTGCACTTTACAGCAATTTAAGTAGGCCATCTGGGGATTCTGTACTACATATAGAAAAGCAATTTGCATTCTGTGCACTGTATGTATACTGCATACTGCTTTTTTAAAATGCAATTTAAAGCCTATATTACATCTAAAATATGCATGCAGTGGGATACAGTATAGATATAGTCAATTAATTAACATTTTTGTAAATACACATTTTAGCAAATGTAGTCATCCACGTATTTTAAGCATACACGCATTCACATACTGTGCACAGTATACTTACGTACTGCAGAAACAGTAAGATTAGTATAATAGTGTATTATTCTGAACATATCAAATGTCTTTCAACTGCAACTGACTTCATGCAATTGCATCTGACATGACCTTTAAATGAAGGTTATCTGGCAGAGCGATATGCATTAATCACCACACTTTTGTGAAACATCGATAGTGTGATCAGTCTTCCTGATTGGCTGAAGATCAAGCAATCAGTGATAACGCAACAGAAAGATGAGTTATTCAAGGGCAACACAGGGAAACCTGAGCCCTCAGGACGATCAAACCGAAAATATTAGACTTGTCTAGCTAACAAGATGACAATATCTATTTCAGGATAATGACATCATATCCAGTGCTGCAGGTTCATTGATATAACACTCGTTCCATTCACGACAGCAGTATGACTCATGTTATGGTGAAGGTTATTTTCACATCTGTGGTCATCCAAACTCTACTTTCACTGGTGTGACTATAGGATTAATCACACAAGAGGAACTGTGTGACTTCAAAACCGCACCACAATCACATCCATATTGATGATATAACTATACACAAAATATAGAAGGTATTAAGAAAATACTACAGAAAATACTATACCATGTGCCAGGGGTTAAACTGTATTGAAACGTTTTTCGTCTTTATATAAAGGTCACAAAACTGTCTTTTATATAATTTCTTTACCCCATTTTTTACCCCATACCATTACCAGACTTTCAAACTTAAAATATGAAAATCCATAATAACAATATTGCCACTAATTTAAACATCAGTTATTTTTGCTTCTTTTCAAATAATTTATATTTTACCCTCATACCATCCCCATATTTTCAATCTCAAAATACAACAAATTCATAATCAAAATATTACAACCTGAATTCCAGAAATGTTGGGACGTTTTTTAAATTTTAATAAAATGAAAACTAAGAGAATTTCAAATCACATGAGCCAATATTTTATTCACAATAGAACACAGATAACATAATTGTTTAAACGGATAAATTTTACAATTTTATGCACAAAATGAGCTCATTTCAAATTTGATGCCTGCTACAGGTCTCAAAATAGTTGGGACGGGGGCATGTTTACCATTATGTAGCATCTCCTCTTCTTTTCAAAACAGTTTGAAGACGTCTGGGCTTCGAGTTTATGAATTTCTGAAGTTTTGGTGTTGGAATTTGGTCCCATTTTTGCCTATATAGGTTTCCAGCTGCTGAAGAGTTTGTAGTCGTCTTTGACGTATTTTTCGTTTAAGGATGCACCAAATGTTCTCTATAGGTGAAAGATCTGGACTGCAGGCAGGCCAATTCAGCACCCGGACTCTTCTACTACGAAGCCATGCTGTTGTAATAGCTGCAGTATGTGGTTTTGCATTGTCCTGCTGAAATACACAAGGCCTTCCCTGAAATAGACGTCATCTGGAGGGTAGCATATGTTGCTCTAAAACCTTTATATACATTTCAGCATTCATAGTGCCTTCCAAAACATGCAAGCTGCCCATACCGTATGCACTTATGCACCCCCATACCATCAGAGATGCTGGTTTTTGAACTGAACACTGATGACATGCTGGAAGGTCTCCCTCCTCTTTAGCCCGGAGGACACGGCGTCCATGATTTCCAACAAGAATGTCAAATTTGCACTCGTCTGACCATGGAACACTTTTCATTTTAAATGAGCCTTGGTCCACAGGACACGACGGTGCTTCTGAACCATGTTCACATATGGCTTCCTTTTTGCATGTTAGAGCTTTAGTTGGCATCTGCAGATGGCATGGCGGATTGTGTTTACCTACAGTGGTTTCTGAAAGTATTCCTGGGCCCATTTAGTAATGTCAATGACAGAATCATGCTGATGAGTGATGCAGTGTCGTCTGAGGGCCCGAAGTCCACGGGCATCCAACAAAGGCCTTGTCCCTTACACACAGAGATTTCTCCAGTTTCTCTAAATCTTTTGATGATGTTATGCACTGTAGATGATGAGATTTGCAAAGCCTTTGCAATTTGACGTTGAGGAACGTTGTTTTTAAAGTATTCCACAATCTTTTTACGCACTCTTTCACAGATTGGAGAGCCTCTGCCCATCTTTACTTCTGAGAGACTCTGCCTCTCTAAGACATCCCTTTTATAGCTAATCATGTTACAGACCTGATGTCAATTAACTTAAATAGTTGCTAGATGTTCTCCCAGCTGAATCTTTTAAAAATGTCTTGCTTTGCCAGCCATTTGTTGCCCCGTGCCCACTTTTTTGAGACCTGTAGCAGGCATCAAATTTGAAATGAGCTCATTTAGTGGATAAAAGTGTAAAATTTATCGGTTTAAACATTTGCTATGTTCTCTATGTTCTATTGTGAATAAAATATTGGCTCATGTGATTTGAAAGTCTTTTAGTTTTCATTTTATTAAAATTTAAAAAATGTCCCAACATTTCTGGAATTCAGGTTGTAATTAATAATACTTAAATTATAGATTTTCAATAAAAAACTATGATAATCTAAAGATAAAGTGAGATAATCACAAAAAAACTGTCTTGAAAACATTTAATATACCTTCTTCAATTATTTTTAAATGCCTTTTTTATTTTACCCTCATGCCATTTCTAGACTTCTCATCTTAAAATATGAAAATCAATCATAAAAATATTAACATAAAATTAAACATCAATTGTTTTTGTTGTCTTTTTGGTATTTTACCCATACTTTTCAGAGATGTCCTGTCTTAAAATAAGAAAAAATATTAATAATACTTATAGGATGGATTTTCATATTTTAATATTAAAATTCTGGGGATTGTGAGGGTAAAATACATTTTAAAACATCTATGATAATCTAATGAAAAAGTAAAATATCACAATTAAAAAAAATAAAAAATAAAATACATTTCATAATTTAATACATTTCAACTGAATTTCAATATTTCTTATGTAAAAAATATTTTAAATGATAGCAATTTTGCCTCTAATAAAGTATTGAAAAGTTAGTGTACTTGGTTACCAAGGAGACAACAGCCAGTAAAGAGCTTGAAATGAAACAAGAGACATGCATATGTGAAAAAAGCAAAGAAAAATCAAGGTAAACACCAGTTATCACAGAATATATTATTGTGCACCATTCCGAATCAAGTTGTAATTTTGTTAAAATTATGCAAAAAGGTAAGAAAATACGATTTAATTGTGTGCATTTAGTATACAAACAAGCTAGCTATGACATAAGCCTTCCAAACATGTTTGATATGTCCTTAAAATGCCATAACATAAGTAATTAGAGTTGTGGTGGAAATGAGACTTTCAGAGAAGTTTCAGAAAAATAAAAATTATGGATTAATTCATCTACACTGCTGTTTACTTTCTAAAAGTCCACAGGGTGGCTGAAGAAACACTTACATAGAGTATAACAGTGTGAAAACAAACTGCTAATACACTGATTGTATCGTGACACACACATACACACACACACACACACACACACACACACTACAGAAACCAGAATCGCTCTCAGCCAAACATGTCTTTCTAATTTCGGACATAATAGAGTGAAATCGATGACCAATCATCACACAAACACTCTATTATTATCCTGCGGCTATCCTTGAGTCAGGTTGAGAGTGTGTTAAGAGACGTATTCTGTTACACCCTGCCCTGGATAAAACACAAGGACGGTTGAAGGAGAAACTCAGGAAACAGACAGTGAGTCATGAGCTGCGCTCACGGCAGTAAATCACTCCACTATCTCTCAAAGCTGGATATCTTTGTCAATGAAACAAGTGTTCAGCGGTATGCGTTCATCTGAAATATCTTCTTTCAATAAGAGCTGGGACAGTATGCAAGGTAAAACAGCGCTGAGATGATCTACACTTCTGTGCCTCGAATTAGAAAATTAAACAGCCTTGGATCCATTTACAGAAAATGAGAGCTAGGTGGAATAATGAAATCAATTTATGCATCACAAAAGCCAAATCTGACTTGAACAAAGCAAGGCTGTCTTGCAGAGGTCAGTTCTTTGTGTCTGATGTCTGCATTCTTTTTGAGCATGAAATTGAATCATTGCATTACAAAAATTAATGCCATTTCAAATGATTTCATAGCCAGACACACCACTGTGACCTAAAGTGCTGGTTCGGAATATTTTTGATGCTCAATTTAATTTAAGGCTCTTAAAAAGAAACAAAAAAAAGCCTAAGAATTGGAGCCATGACATATTGATTATCATAAGAACTCCAGACAGTGTTATTTTAGTATTAATGATATACTATTATAATATTGCTTATATTTTGAATTAGGTTTTAATGTAATGTCAGTCAAATTAAAATGTAATGTAGCTGGCAGCTGGCAGTGAGTTGTCACATATTTTTAATGGGTTGAAACTTTATACAACTCCAAATTGCTGTTGGCAAAAAATGGTTATAATTATACATTATATAATGGTAAAATTATATATTATATATATTAAATAGTATATTTTATATATTTTATTATATTATATTTATATGTATGTATGTGTTTGATAAAAAAAATAAAATGAATTATATATAACATATATATATATATATATATATATATACACATATATAATGAGATTTTATTTTTCATATTTTCTGCTTTTACTTTAATATAATTTAAAGTTTTAATCATTTTGTTGTGTTTTTTATTTTTATTATTTTATTAGTTAATTAGGGGTTTTTGTATGTGTTTTTGTTATTTTAGTATTTAAAGTAAACTAAACAAATTTTAGAAATGTTGTCTTGCTATAATGATTTTTTTAAGTATATTTTTAAATATTTTTATTTTGTATTTAGTTAACATTCATTTTATTTCAAGTAACAGAAATGTTTCTCATGGTTTTAATTTTAGTTAATAATAATCCTGACATGTTGAGCTGCGGTTTTCATGTTGGTAACAACACAAATCTGCATTGATGCAATGCAGTTATTTCTAATCATTTTATAAAAGTACAGTCCAAAAAAAAAAAAAAACAGGTTAAAAACTTTCCAAACCGCCTTATTTGTTCAAGTATATTGACATTAAAAGTTTTATGACAGTCATGTCATTTCAAATGGACAGAAACATGCTCAGGAAGGTAAAAAGTGTAGACCATCCTCTCATCATCATCATCACACGCTCACGTTGCTTCTTCTGAAAAATGGCTGGTCATCTTGTTGAGTTTCAAGCACAGTATTGTCCGTGATAACATTTATTTTGAATCGAGATGGAAGAAATACCAACCACAGAGGAACATTGGCCTGGAAGTTTGACTGGAAGACTATTAACAATGTGGTTAAATCTGAAACCGGGCAGAGATTTACGTGGTTATTTTGTATTGAAAGCTCACTGTGGTCCAACATGCTGATGCTTTCCAGCAAACGGGTAGAATTGAGAGCAGAGCCAGGTCAGTCAAGGACAACAATCCCCCATTCCAGCAATACAGGAGCAAAACTACGACTATAGCTCATAACCAGAGCATATAAACACTAAGTGGTTGTTTTGGTCACTTTGGTGGCATCTGCTAAAACCTCCAATATAAATACAAGAGATATTTTTAAGAGCATGGGTTAGTTTGGTGTCTTTCTGTCCACTAAGAAATTTGAAAATATCTGTCACCATATTTGCATTTCATTATAGCATCTGTAATATTTTCAGCTTACCTTGTATATCAATAGAATAAGAACAATTTCTCAAAACCCATAATGGTAATATATTTGCTACTTACTTTGGGATAGTTGTCACTTGTTTACTCCAGTGAATATATCTCGGTGTAGGTTTGCTTCTGAATGCCAATTTCTGCAAAGACATAAACATTGAAATTTTGACTACAAAAAAAAGAAACCTATTAAACATTATTATATAAATGTATGTAAATACTAAAAAAAAAAAAAAACTATAAAAGTAAAAATAGCATACCATTAATAATACCAAACGTTTTTTTGCCGTTTATATATAATTTCAAAATATTACAATTGCCCTGAATTTTTTTTGGTGTAAAATATAATTTAAAATACCATTCTACTATTATTGGTACATTGTTATAAATTATTATTTGTTAAATAACATGCATTCTGTGCAAACATACATGGAAAATAGTAATATATACAGGTGCATCTCAATAAATTAGAATGTCGTGAAAAAGTTCATTTTTTCTTGTAACTTATTTCAAAAAGTGAAACTTTCATATATTTTTTAGATTCATTACATGTATAGTAAAATATTTCAAAAGTATTTTTTTGCTTTCATTTTGATGATTAGAGCTTACAGCTCATGAAAGTCAAAAATCAGTATCTCAAAATATTAGAATATTTACATTTGAGTTTCAATAAATGACCATCCCTACAGTATAAATTCTGGGTATCTCTTTTTCTTTGAAACCACAATAATGGGGAAGACTGCTGACTTGGCAATGGTCCAGAAGACGATCATTGACACCCTCCACAAAGAGGGTAAGTCACAGAGGGTCATTACTGAAAGGTGTGGCTGTTTACAGAGTGCTGTATCAAAGCATATTAAATGCAAAGTTGACTGGAAGGAAGAATTTGGTTAGGAAAAGGTGCACAAGCAACAGGGATGACCGCAAGCTTGAGAATACTGTCAAGCAAAACTGATTCAAACACTTGGGAGAGCTTCACAAGGAGTGGACTGAAGCTTTAGTCAGTGCATCAAGAGTCACCACGCTCAGACGTCTTCAGGAAGAGGGCTACCAAGCCACTTCTGAACCAGAGACAACGTCAGAAGCGTCTTACCTGGGCTGTGGAGAAAAAGAACTGGACTGTTGCTCAGTGGTCCAAAGTCCTCTTTTCAGATTAAAGTAAATTTAGCATTTCATTTGGAAAACGAGGTCCCATAGTCTGGAGGAAGAGTGGAGAGGCACAGAATCCATGTTGCTTGAAGTCCAGTGTGAAGTTTCCACAGTCAGTGATGATTTGGGCTGCCATGTCATCTGCTGGTGTTGGTCCACTGTGTTTTCTGAAGTCCACAGTCAACGCAGCCATCTACCAGGAAATTTTAGAGCACTTCATGCTTCCTTCTGCTGACAAGCTTTATGGAGATGCTGATTTCATTTTCCAGCAGGACTTGGCACCTGCCCACACTGCCAAAGGTACCAAAAGCTGGTTCAATGACCATGGTGTTACTGTGCTTGATTGGCCAGCAAACTCGCCTGACCTGAACCCCATAGAGAATCTATGGGGTATTGTCAAGAGGAAGATGAGAGACACCAGACCCAACAATGCAGATGAGCTGAAGGCCACTGTCAAAGAAACCTGGGCTTCCATACCACCTCAGCAGTGCCACAAACTGATCACCTCCATGCCACGCCGAATTGAGGCAGTAATTAAAGCAAAAGGAGCCCCTACCAAGTATTGAGTACATATACAGTAAATGAACATACTTTCCAGAAGGCCAACAATTCACTAAAAAAAAATTTTTTTATTGGTCTTATGAAGTATTCTAATTTGTTGAGATAGTGAATTGGTGGGTTTTTGCTAAATCATCACAATTAAAAGAACCAAAGACTTAAACTACTTCAGTCTGTGCGCATTGAATTTATTTAATACACGAGTTTCACAATTTGAGTTGAATTACTGAAATAAATGAACTTTTCCACGACATTCTAGTTTATTGAGATGCACCTGTACATTTATAATGGAAGGAAAATAAAAAATAAACATACCATTTATTTTACATATACACACACTAGGAATATAATAACAAAATATATATATTTTTAAATTGCATATACACCAGATATAATTTTTGATAATTTTAACTAGTGGGTGCAGGACACTATAGTTCACTTATGTAAGTGAAGATAGCAAAATAAAGTAAACTGTGACATATTATACCCAAAAATTCTTCATACAGTGGACTGCCAGTAAAATAGATACAATTTTGGGACCAAAAATTATTCAGACACTTTGACCTGACCATGTTTTGCTTAAATGTTTTTTCTTTAATTGCTAATGCGACCTTTTCACACCACAGACTGAACAAAATGAAGCATTGCTTAGTAATTGTTTGACCTAAATTGGTATTATATAATTGTGTACCTAAATTTAACAGCTGACAGCAATTCAACCTAAATCTTTACATACCTTTCTATCAAAGTTATATATTATCAAGATGAATCTGTTCTGACAGTTTAATTATTTTATTACCATTTTTTAAACTATAGCCAATAAACTGTGATGATGTGAGAAATGTTGAAGGTGTCTGAATAAATTTTGGTTTATTAATTGGTTTATAATTTTGGAATTTTTAGTAAGTGATGGTAAAAACTCTGTATTATTGCTAAAATATAATACGTGTGACAACTAGCCCTGGTTTCCCTTACAGCCTATGTACAATAACAGCTAAAACTTCACCTCAAAAAGAAAGACAAACCACTCATTGCCATTATGGTGTTCGTCATGCAAGTTTACCACTTAAAATCTCTAAGAGAGTTTCACTGCTCCACTTCTTCCTGCTGTCTTCCTTTCTAAAAGCATTCTGGGATTATTAGCATAGAGTTCAGCGTGATAGTGTGACCTTTGCATTCCTTCTCCGACAATCAACAGGACTTCCAGACCAACAATACCATAATGCACTGGGGCAGATGTGGCTCCATTGTTTTGAGCCGGGGGGGAGAGGGAGGGCTTTCTGTAGCTGTCTGGTTTTGAAAGCGTGCCGGGTTACAGCAGCGCAGACGCCGTGGCGGAGCTCCAGAGGTAAATGGAAAACCACAGTCTCCGGTCCACACAAGTGCAGCATGAGTCACCGGAAGGAGCCGCGCACTTGCAGAAGTCATTAAGGGAAATGCGAGGCATATGGATTTCCTATGTCAATAAAGAGCGCTTGGCAGGCCACGCTAACCCCCGGTGAATCCTGGAGAACTAACGCACGCGGCGGCAGAGAAAACGTCTAAACTTGCATCTGATTAGCATGAAAGAACATGACTCGAATGAATAATTAAAGAGTCCAGTTTTCTCTCAACACATCATTAATAACAATAACGAAGCGTTTTTATGAACCCTCGCGGTGTGCGTGAAACGCGAGCGGCGTTGAGGGGAAACATCTTGGCAGTGGAGGCTCCAGAAATGCCTGTGTCACTTTCAGTCAGGTTAAACTTGACATGTCCTGCATGTTTGTCTTTTGCAATTACCGAGGAGGGATTCTGCATTACTGTCTTGTATTTCCAAGTCTGTGTTTAGTTTTCAGTGTCTAGCGGCTGGGTTTTGTCCAGATCAAATTAATGCACAGGATCAAATGTAACTGAGCAAAGGCCGGACATGCATACCATACTCTGGTCCAGTTCTCCATTACCTGCTTTCAGTTCATCTGTGTGCAACAGCGCCATCTAGTGGATGTGAACTACTATGACTCGAACCTTCTGTAGCTATAGGATGGTAGTGAAAACATATCTGAGGATTTTCTAACAAAATACTAATAAATATTTGTTAAAGTGAGGTGTTTAAAGTCTGTGAATATGTATGCACACACACACATGTATATACACACACATATGTATATACATACAGGAGGTCTTTTAAATATAAAAAATACTGTCAAATTAAATTATATAAAATTATATATTCACAGGCGGCACATAGCTTAGTATTAAGAGTGATAATATAGGCTATGTTTTAATCTCAAATACACACACACACACATACACATATATATATATATATATATATATATGAAGAGTTAATTTGCAAAAAACAGATAACTCCGTTTTTAACAATTCTCAGAAATCATGTTTTTTTCATTGTGCATTCCAATTAATCTCAATCAAACTGCAGTTGGGTTATTTTGACTAGGTTAAAAAATAACTTAAAAAAACAGCTAACCAGCACAATAAAACAATAAAAACATGATAACATAAAAAAACATGATTTTTGAAAATTGAGTTATCTGTTTTTGCAAATAAACTCTTTATATATATATATATATATATATATGGATCAACATTTCTGATTTAATGTAAAAATCCAGTTATATCAGAAATGTTAACCCAATTTTGAATATATATATATATAGCCTACATATAGAGAGAGAGAGAGTCAGGAAATTAATGTTAAAATGTGGGTTAATATAGATTCAGGTGCATTCATCAAACAGGAAATAGAAGGTCAAGTCAAGCACTTTACATCATGAGGTACAATGTTTGGTAAAGTGTACTCTGTTGTATAGGCTACTGAACTTTTTAGAATAATTTTGGCATATCATTTTGCTTATTCCAAGCATACAGAAAACACATATATTGCGCATAGTTTGCATACTGCAGAAATAATATGAATAATAGTATGCTATTCCTAACACAGCTTTAATCTGTAGAATATGTATTTTTAATATTAAATAGCTAGAGGCTTTACATAACATCAGAAGATGTGTTTAAAACGTGGCTACATGTGTGATGCAATTTTGTGTGATTCAGTTCTGAGCCCATTCACTTACTGCAGAGATTTACTGCCAGCAGCTCTGTAATAAAACCTCAAACTAAGCTTGTTGGGCTTCATCTATATTTATCTCTGTCCATCTGTGAACATGAATCTGGAGACTGGTGTTTCAGATTGTATTGGAACGCTGCACAAATCTCTATACATCTGCACTGGTACGGTCTGAGAAACAGAGAAAAAGAACTGCTGACTGGTCTTTTTGTTCTCCAAAATACATGCAGACTATATCTGCAGACCTCTATGCATACTGTACATTCACAGGTAAAAATAGTAAAGGTGGGTTACATGAACTCAGTTGCCCTTTAGTATTTTAAGAGCAATATCTTGTTTAGCAAAGGTCACAAGCCACAGGAACAGAGTAAGTGGGCGGCTGTGTTTACAGCGAGAGCAATATTTTTCCACCACTGACAAAATAAAAAGAAGGAAGAATCTGAAAATATAAAACAATAACTGATTGGAGGAGTGATCAAGCTTTCATCTGATTTAGGCCTACACACACACACACACACACACACCAGTGTTACCTAATCTCACCTAACCATACACAATACAAAACAAATAAAACTTAAAAGAGAACTTTATACTTTAAATGTTTGCACAACAAAATAATTAAGTTTATTATTATTATTATTACTATCAGATAGAATAAGTAATTTAAAAATACACCATTAAACCTATCGGGAATCAAGATAAGCTATAAAAAGAAAAACTCAATTTCCCATGATGCCTTCGGCTCTAATGTGCGCTGGGTGCGCGTTCTACCGGAAATACTCTTGTTGTGCCTGTGGATTTGATTTGTACAGGGCTGCCGTTTTACTGGCCTTACGGTAAGAAATCTCCAGCCTGCTATGCAAACCCTCCTTTCACTGCATGTCACAGATGGACGTTAAACATATGATCTATTGACCTGTGGTTCGCTCTTAAGTTCCATTAGCACAGGTATCGCTCATCTGAACACAAAGCTAATGATGCTAACTGCTTTAGCGTCTCCTTTTATTATCTCTTGTCGGTTTCTGCCACGAAGCAGTTAAATGAAGTCGTATAAAGAATTAGACAAATAAAAGGCATCTGAATGGGATTGAACAATTGGTTTATTTTGGGCCATTACCGTGACATACAAAGCTAAAGTTTAGCATGTACAATAAATGGCTCAATATGTATGTAGATAAAAAGATTCTTCTTTTGTACAGAAATTCAGTAGTTAGAATAATTTATTAATTATAAAACAAACTCAAAGTGATTTCTAAGATGTTTAAAAGTCTTCGTTTTTATTTATCATTATATTAACAACCAGTTTGTACAACTCCAATACAAATTTGTCACAGTAAATGGATTTATTAGTGTGTGTGTGTGTGTATATATATATATATGTATGTATATGTGTGTGTGTCTAATAAATGACTTGCTTTATTTACATCCTTCCAGCAGCAGCAGAAACCAGAGAAAATGAGTGATGGATTGGTTCAACTGCAATCCAGCTCTCACCATAAAAATCTGCTCAATGCCATGTGGAAGCTGAGGACCATGGGAAACCTGTGTGACATCACGGTGCAGGTGGATTTTCATGGAGAGCTGGAGGAGTTTGAAGCCCATCAGGTGGTCCTCGCCGCATCCAGCGGTTACTTCGAGTCCCATCTGTTAGCTAATGACCAACTGAAAAAGATATTCTTGTGTGACATCTTACCACATGCATTTGAGAAATTCTTAGAGTATGCGTATTTTGGAAAAATCGAGGTGGAGAAGAGTTACATCAGCACCGTACTGCAAATGGCTAAACTCCTGAAGTGCCAGGACTTAGTGGAAGCTTGCGAGGTAGAAATTCCCAGCAGCGTTTCAGATGAATATCTGCAGAAAGATGGAGTAGATTCAAATGCTCCAAATACTGAAATCAAGAAGAAACAAGAATCTGTGAAAAGAGCAATGAAGAGGAAAAAGTCTTTAAAAGTGCCTGAAATTATGAAGGAGACAGAACCAGACAGGAGAAGCAGCAGGTTAGCGGGTCGCAAAGTGTCTGTGGACTTTGCTCTGAAAAAGCCAAAGATGCAAGCAGAAACCCTTGATGAATCCGACACAGGAGAAGAGGAGCAACCGCCACAAGATCCCGAGGCAGAATCATCGCAGGACACACTGGGTGAAAAAGACGCTTGCAATGACACTGGGTCCGAATCATCTCATGATGTGCCTGAGGAAGACCCTCAAGAATCAGACTTCCAGCCTAATGAGGAAATGGACGAGGCCGATGAAGCCGAGAAGGAAATCAAGAGAGGAACCGCAAAGTACAGCTGTGAGAAATGCAGCCGTTCCTTCTATTACGAGAAGAGCTACCTGAAGCACTTGAAGGTCAACCACGGGGTCCAGATGGACACCACGTTTCGCTGTGACATCTGCCAGCAGACGTTCGCCAACCGCTGCAACCTGAAAATCCACCAGCGGCACGTGCACAACGACGAGAGGCTCTTTCCCTGCGAGATCTGCAACAAAACCTTCAAGCGCAAGAAGGATGTGACCCGGCACAGGCGGCAGGTGCACGAGGGCGGCACGGACAGACACTACTGCCACATCTGCGGCAAATCTCTGAGCTCCAAAACCGCCCTGACGCTGCATGAGAGGACACACTCGGGGCACAAACCCTTCAAATGTGATGAGTGCGGATCCAGATTCTCCCAGAGTTCAGCGCTCAAGACACATAAAAGGTAGTGAGCAACATCAGGGATGCACTAGTTTAGGCCATACAATTAATATGAACAAACCCCAAACCCTACACACAAAATATTAGGGTACCAAATACATAAACTCTAGTTTAAATGGTAACCACTATAGCGAGTTTTGCACAAGCAATCACAAAATATAAAAATCAACATAAAAAAGTTATGTAATGACCAATCATAATATAATATTTGCAAACATAGTATTTACATTTATAAATATCTGCTAAATGCATAAATGTACATTATATTTTCCTCAGAAAATGTCAAATAATTCAGTCGTTTTTATGTTATAGTCAATAACCGACCATATTATATAATTGGCCATCATATTATATTATTTTATGTATTATGTAAAGCTAAATGCAAATGTACATGTAAATAATAGAATATAATATCATTTAATTGAATGTTATATTTACATTTATGAATAAAAGTGTCTGCTAAATGTGTAAATGTATATTATATTATGTTATATTATATTATATCAGAAATGTGGGCAATCACAAAATTGTAAACTAGTTGTTTTTATGGTATGGTCATATTAAGTCATATTATTGATATTTATGAATGAAAGCATCTGCTTAACACAAATGTAAATAATATAGGAGTTTAGAATAGTAATGCAGGAAAAGATTGTTATATACTAAAATTGGTGCATTCATATATATTTTAAGTTTAAAAAGTGCTATATATTGCAGATACCAAAATGGTCACAGATATGTTATACATCCCAACTGAACATCATTTACTATTTACATATTCCATCTTGTATTTTTAATCCAGGATCCACACTGGAGAGAAACCTTTTGCCTGTGACCTCTGTGATGCCAGATTTACCCAGAACCACATGCTGTCTTACCACAAGAGATGCCACACAGGTGAGCCAACTGATTCCTTTTACATAAAGAGAAATAATATGATGGCAAAAGTTGACGACTTCCTCTTCTCTGTCTAGGTGAAAAGCCGTTCATGTGTGAGAACTGTGGGAAGAGCTTTGCATCCAAAGAATACCTGAAACATCACAACAGAATCCATTCAGGATTCAGACCCTACAAATGTGAAACCTGCGGAAGAGCGTTTGCTCAGAGGAACTCCCTCCACCAGCATATGAAAATACACACAGGTATCCTTCACAAATGATCCAATATTGATATGCATTGCACTCAGAAAGTGCAAAAATGGTCTTTGAAGTCACATGTACTAAAGCATATTGATAATATAAAACAGTTTCAACTGCAATTTTATGAAAGACACCAATGTGCTATAAACAATTGTATTAGAAATATAGTTCTAGATTGGCAATTATTAAGCAATGCACAACTGATGTACGGTTCACAGGTTTGTCTATATTTTACAAAATGCACGATTATTAAATTCAAAACTTCTTCACAGGTGAAAGGCCGTATCATTGTAAGGACTGTGATAAGCAGTTTACTCAACTCAACGCACTGCAGAGACATCAGAGAATCCACACGGGAGAGAAGCCGTACATGTGCAGCATGTGTGGAAGAACGTTTACTGACAAATCCACCGTACGCCGACACACCCTGGTAAAGATCCACAGCACGGTTTTAGAAGTGGGTTTATAGAGGCTATAAAAAATATTCACGCCCACAGGCTTTAAGTTCATTGCATTACATTAAATAATGATGTATTGATCTATAAATGGTGCAAAAAGTCCAGAAAGGGCTGTAAATATTTTTATAGCCACCAGTATGCATATAATAAATCCCAACTAAACCTGTTACTGAATTTCCTACATGTACACTACCATTTAAACGTTTGGGTAAGATTTTTTTAAAGAAATTAATACTTTTATTCAGCGAGGGTGCATTAAAGGAAATAATGTGTGGCCAACGTATGTGACCCATACTCGGAATTTGTGCTCTGCATTTAACCCATCCAAAGTGCACACACACAGCAGTGAACACACACACCCGGAGCAGTGGGCAGCCATTTATGCTGTGGCGCCCGGGGAGCAGTTGGGGGTTCGGTGCCTTGCTCAAGGGTCTCACCTCAGTCGTGGTATTGAGGGTGGGGAGAGCGCTGGACATTCGCTCCCCCAACCTACAATCCCTGCCAGACCTGAGACTCGAACCCACGACCTTTGGGTGACAAGTCCGACTCTCTATCCATTAGGCCACGACTGCCCCCAAATTGATTAAAAGTGACAGTAAAGATGTTTATAATGTTACAAAAAGATTACTATTTCAAATAAATGCTGTTCTTTTGAACTTTCTATTCAAATAATTGTAAAAAAAAAAAAAAAAAAAAAAAATGGTTTCCACAAAAGAAATTAAGCAAAACAAGCGTTTTTAACATTTACAATAATAAATGATTCTTGATCAGCAAATCAGCATATTAGAATGATTTCTGAAGGATCATGTGACACTGAAGACTGGAGAAATGATGCTGAAAATTCAGCTGTATTCAAAATATATTTATTATATTATTTTATATATTATTATAATTATTTAAAATTATAATATAATGTCACAATATTAAATTTTTATAAAACATTAAATCAAAGGTAAACATCCTGTTAGCAGTTTGAGAATGCACCATTTCCTCTTTTTTTGGTTAGTTATAGTTCAAACTCACACAATAAGCCTGGGCTGACAACAAGCAAGTTAACCGAGTAGGGATTTAGTAGTTTTGCATTGGGACTCAGTATAACCAGACTTTTTCTCTATGCAGACCCATGACAAACAAACTCCATGGAAGAACTACCTGGTTGTTCTGGAGGGAAACGTTGAAGACAGAGCCAAGAAACCGAAAGGCTCTTCTCAGAAGAAGGACAAGGCGTCCGCCGCTGTTTCCGAAGCGCAGGCTCCTGAGAGCAACGCACAGAAGACCCAAGAAGTCTTGGCTGTGTCTGGAGAGCCCGTGACCATTTCCGGAGACTGGGCCGGACCTGGAACCATCGCTCTGGTCAGCCACACGGCCCTGGGCGGCCTCACGGTCATCCAGACTGAAGTTCCCGCAGGCACGCAACTGCAGCCCTTAGTCACCACGGACGGCACCAGCGTGATCTCTCTGGATGCTTCTGCGGTCGGGATGCCTGTGACCGTTCCCTTTTCCATCCCCATATCGGTCACGCATTCCATCGGAGTTTCTCCATCGATATCCAGTTCTGTGCCCATCACCGTGACCAGTCACGTTTCAGACGCCATACTGGCTCCGGCAACGACATCAGAAGCCGAAGCAACAGAGAATGGTCTGGCTTCGGCTGAGTGTGTGTCGGTCCAGGCTGTTACGGTGGAAGAGATGGACTGTGCAGACACCCAACAGGAAGTCAGCGAAAGCATACAGACTGCAGAGGCTTTAAACAACATGGAAATCTCAGTAGGAGAGTAGATTCTACCTGCTTCAGTTGCAAATACTTGTTAATCATGTCACAATCAAGCTTTGCTTTAAATAATCAGCTGTAAATACACTTTTGCTTTATAAAACCTTCTATGATGTATGTAACTAGTACAATTCTTGAATCACCTTGTTCAATTCTGCTCAGGTTTGTTTTTGACAACATATATGATTTCCCCTTCCATTTCTAGGAAACATCTTGTCATTAAATTGTTTTTTAGTGATTCTTGTAAAAACTAAAATTTGCTTTTTGCTGATATTTATTATGCTCAACACTACATCAAAGTGAACTGCATATTATTAAAATTTTTAGTACTCTATTACGTGTATAATGATTTGCAGTCATGACAACGCTCCTTAAAATCTCTCAATAAAGTGTCTATTGAATTCAGCTTCATTTTTTTTCTAATTTATCTTATTTTTTTACATTTTTGATTTCATTTTGGATTGAAATAAAGAATATAAGTGATTTTGATTTTAATATCATTTATACTTTTATATAATATATATATATAAATATAATTTATTTTTAATGTATATTATTATTTACAATATATATTTTAATTTTTTTAATACTATTTACATACGCTTCTTATGTTTACTTTTTCTTAACCTTCTATATTCTTTGAGTTATCGTCAATGTCGCAGCACAAACATTGCTGGAGTTGCTCACCAAAATGTAATGCTATTTTATTTAATTACAAAATTGAGATGCTTAGCGAACACCACTAGGCAATATAACAGACTTTCACTTGCTTGAATCGTGTAGCCATTTCAGTATTGGTTTTTATTTCTGTACATTCTCACAGACATTCAGCAAAGACATCAGTTGTTCTGTGGGAAAGTACATTGTTTGGTACTACTGTAGGTCTTCATGGCTTCTTAAAAACTCTAGAATATGGTCAAATACAGACATCACGACACGTAGAACACAGATGACATGCGCTGTTAAAGACCACAGGAGTGAAGAGTGTACATGAGCTATACATTCACAACACGACACACACACAGAGCATGTTAATAAAGGTTATACAAGGATTTTACAAACGCATTAATTTCAGTGCTGATGGAGATGATAGACGGTGTAAAAATATAATGTTAAATGTTTTTTTTGTTTTTTTTTACTAATACAATATTATTAGACTAATAATATATATATATTTTTGACTAATAATATTATTAGATTTATAATATTATACGACTAACATTAATAGTTCAGGTATTTAATAATTTAATTAAATAAATATACGTTTAAGAAAACAAAATAAGAGTTAAATTTCAGAGTGGATAAAAAAAGTACTTCCATCAGGTATGACAATACATTTTTTTTATTATTTAAATACCAATTCAAAATGGTGGACTGTGGGAAACTGAAATTTTCTCGGTCCTGCATGAATGTCTGATGTTATTAAATAGCTGTATTTTGAGGCCTGCATGCCAACTAGTGTGAGCAGACTACAAAAACGGCACAAATAAAAACAATATCTAAATATAATAATAATAATACACAATCCTGCTGCACTGACTGAATAATTATATCTGTACAATTCATGCAGCTCTAGCACATTGCAATTCAGTGACCGTAGCAAAAGAACTCGAGGACTATCTCAAGTCCCCATTGTATCCTTGAATTTCCCTCTCCTGAATCGGCTCACTCCGTGTTTCCAGAAATAACCTCGTAATGCGTAACAGGGAAACTGGAGCAGATCTTTGAACTGGAGTGCTAAATTTTTGATATATGCTATAGTATATAACTGGATATCAATTTAACAGTACAGGCTTATAAGTATATTCTCTAGAAATGTCGCAGCAATACATTTTGACATACTGTTTTGGGAAACCCGGACTTGGCCATTGCACAAAACTGATGTGAAATGGAAGGGGGGAAGGAGGGTGCCATGCAGTGGGTGATCGCCCCACTGTCCAGATCATTTTAGGTCGCCCTCGTCCCCCTGAATGGTCTTCTTGATCCGCAGAAGCATGGTGGTGAGCCACTGGTCCAAGCGTGAGATGGAGTCAAACTCCTTCACCTGAATGAACACAGTAAGAGATTTCTGCGCCGTTAGCATCACCAAAAAGAACTGCAAAAATAAGAAACTGGCCAAGTAGATATAGTGTGTTCAAGTCCTCTTGGGAAGTTTGCATTTATGAATACGACATCAGATGTGTTCAAGTTACTTGTCAGAGAAAGATGGCAATGTACTTTTTCAGCAAAAAAATCTAGAATTTTTTTTTTTCATCTACTTCTACAAAATTATGAATAAAGAACTGCGCATCAGGTGTGTTTTTGCTCTTTTATGTTTTTATCAATTTATGAAGGTACTGTAAAATTGAATTGTTTTAAATTCTGTTGTAATTCTACAATACTATCATATTTTGTACATGTAACTCAGCTTGTTTTTGTTTACATAATATATGTGTATACTGTGTATATTTATTATGTACATATAAATACAAACACATGCATGTATATATTTAAGAAAAATATGTTATGTTTACATATTAAATATATTTATATATAATATGAAATATAAGAATATAAATATATATACACATGTAAATATTTTCAAAATATATACTGTATGTGTGTGTATTTATATATACCTAATAAATATACACAGTACACACACATATATTATGTAAACAAAAACTTTTATTTTGAATACGATTAATTTGACAGCACTATTTTATAGTAAATGGAAAAAAAAAAATTATTTAAACAAATTTATCGTCAAGACACTAAATGTATTGCGTCTGCCATATTTTCTCACCGATACAACAAAGAAAGTTCCTTCTTGTAATTTCAACACTGTGGGGATATTCATGCGTGTGCACATGTAAATACGATCTTTTCGCCGTGACTTGAACACATCAACAGTCCCGATCCAGACTTGTGCCAGTGGTTGAAGTATTAAGTACTTTAACATTGAAAAACTTTTAATTAAATTTACTTTTTAAGAAAGATGATAAATGTATTTTTAAAAAAGAAGCTGAAGGTAAAAGTCATACCGCTTCTGTGAAAGCCTCTGCGTTTTGCTCCTCATGGGCCTCTAGAAGTTTCTGTAAAAACAAAACCTCTTATAAGAACACAATAAATATTAATTTTTGAAGGTGGTGCAAAACTCGATTGCGAAAATTACATTTTCTGAGTGGTTTTTGTCATGATACTATGCAATTGCTAGGGTGTTTTGGGTGGTTGCCCATGGCCTGTCAAAGGATTCGGAAATTATTGAGGGCTTGATGCAAAAATGCCATCAAAATGAACATAAATGCCCCACATTCAAAAAACAGAGACACAGAATTGCCCTTCACAATACAAGTGAAATATGAAAATGAATAAAGAGCGTATCTATCAGCATTACATTCAGATATGCCCACGTTGCATCAAAGATTTCATTTTACACCGTTTTTGCTGCACTTTCATTGACCGCTTCAACGATGAGGAACATTCTTTGCTCGCTTTCTGTATATAAGAATATATAAGAGCTTTCTGTATTCAGATATATGTGACCTCGAAGCTTGCGTGCTGCAAGTGAACGACGCATTATTGTGCATCCCAACGAGGCACAAAATCACTTTCACAGACTTTTTAATTAACTGTTCCCACCTGCTGGAATGACCTGCCCAACTCAATCTGAGCAGCTGAATCTCTTCCATCTTTATTTGACCCTCTAACTCTAGCACTCTCTATTCTAATTCTATTTTATCTATCTGTCTTTTTATTAAAAAAAACAAACAAAAAAAAACACACATGACCCTCTATCAATTGCATATTTATTCTGTAACTGCTGGCTTTTCTTGAAAAACTAACACTAGCTTTCTTTTTTCTATTCTATCTACTTGTTTCTTTAAAAAATATATACATATGCTTTTTACGTGTACTGCGTTAGGCTAACAGAGACTTGTCATAGCACTTGCATTGTTGTTGCTCTTTTGTTGGTTTTGATTGCTTCTATTGCCCTCATTTGTAAGTCACTTTGGATTAAAAGCATCTGCTAAATGACTAAATAAATAAATAAAATAAAAATATAATTTATTCCCAATTTAAATAGCAATTTTGTTTTTCATGCTACTAAGATAACCAATATGAAGTCTAGATTTTATGCTAAAAAAGACTAAAAGGATTTGTAATATCTTACTTCATGTAGGCTATTTAAAATTACAATACTCTCATTCATAACATTATGCAACTGTCATGTAAATACATGTATGCCACCTTTGAGCTGGATTAAACAGTTTGTGTAAGTGTAAATTAACATGCCATGTGAGATGCAGCTTCTGTGGCACCTTGGCAATGTAAATGTTGCTTTTGTTGATGTTGATCAACTTTCATTGGTAACAGACTATATTATTCTGAGTGGCTGAATGAATTGCCTCAATTTAAATATTTCTAATAAAAAAAAACAAAAAACAGATGCATTTAATAAAGCAATAAGGTCTTTCAATGCAAGCAGACTTTACCTACTAAAGTCTAAACCACCCCAATTACAAAATGTGTTTTTATATGCTGTAAATCTATTATCACAAACCTTCAGAAGCTTGCATTCTCTTGAATCTGAGTAGGCTGGAAACATCTCTTCATACTTTCCAACAGCGAGCTACAACAGAAAAAAAGACATGCATATTATCTGAAGCGGTTCTCCATATACATGTGTGCTTGATGACCTGACGGAGAGCTGACCTTTGCGTTGAGCTCGTCCACGATGAAGTGACACAAGGAAGCTTTGAAGAAGTATTCTTTGGCGCTGTATTTCAGCAGGGGATTGTCCATGGTGTTGGTTCCAACCTGTTTACAGACACAGACAGGAATTCCCGAGTGATTTAGCGAATGCTGGTGAGCGAGTAATGTGGTAAGAATCTGCAGGAGACAGACAGATGGCTTACCTGCTCATAAATCTCGATTGCTTTCTGGTACTGCTCTAACTGAGCGCTGTATGAAGCCACCTTCAGCAGACACTTGTTTGCAGAGCTGTAAATTAAGCAAACAGACCATATCAAAGCTTAAAGTAACATTCAAAATGCCTTAATTAACCTTAGAAACAAAGTGGTTAAACATGGCAGGAACAAAAAGACCTTGATTATTTGGCTTCTGCTAAGCAGGCTTACCTGTTTGATTCCTCTCCTTTGTAATAGTCAGCAGCTTGTTCATAATGTGCAATCGCCTTTGGACAATCAAAAACAGAATTCTTCATTTTAAACGGTGACAGAATTTGGTTCTGTATAACACTGAGCGTTTACATTCACAGCAAATAACTATAGCCGATAACTATCAGAAGACAACTTCAGAAAAGGTTATAAAAGCTGTTAACATTTGTAAAAATGTATTATGTGTTATTTATTATATTATTATTATATTATACTATATTATATTATATTCCTCATTTGTAAGTCACTTTGGATAAAAGCGTCTGCTAAATGACTAAATGTAAATTTATTAATATTACTAACCTATCATTAAAAATATTACAATAATTGTATTATCAATAATAACTGATTTATACTATTATTAAAGATTAATGATATATTATTGATAACAATAATAATAATAATAAATTGTAATAATTGTCAGTAATAATTTTTAAATTATTATTATTATAATTAGTTGGCACCAACAGCCTTGTGAGCAGCGCACCGACATATAACGCCGTTGTGCTTCAGGAGTCCTGAGTTCAAGTCCCGAGCTCGTGGACCTTTCCCGATCCCACCCTCTCTCTCTCTCCCACTTCACTTCCTGTCTAAATACTGTCCTGTTTCAATAAAGGCAAAAATGCCAAAAAAACAAACAAAAAAAAAGGATAAAAAATTTATAATTAATTAATAATACTTTTTATTGTTATTATTATTGAAGTAAAAATCTAGATATCGACTGGGTTTTTGCTTAAATGTTTATGAACTTATTGGGAAAAGAACCCCATTTAAAGTGTGACCTTAATTAATAATAAATAATGCATTATAATAATTCATTATCAATAATAATAATTTATTATTATCATTATTAATATTTTACATAATAATTACATAATATTAAATGTTATTTTCTGTGAAAAAATATATTATTTTCCCTTTTTTTTCTTCTCGACTGTTTATGAACTTGCTGGGAAAAGATCCCCCTTAAGAGTGTGACCTCAATTAATACATTATAATAATTTATTATCAATAACTATTTATTATTATTATTATTAACATTTTTGTTATCTTTATTAAATAATATTATACATTATTTTCTCGACTCGGTTTTTGCTGAGAAAAGAACAAGCATGACCTTAAAAATTAAACATAATCAGTGTAACACTGCACATGTAAATGTACTAAATTTACACTTCAAGCTAGGGCTGTGCAATTAATCGTATTAGATTATCATGCGCATCTCGTCTGAGAAGCTACGCAATATCACGTTCATAATCGCAGACAAATCGCCTTCAATAATGAACGTGATATTGCGTAGCTTGTCAGTGAACAACGGCTTTGTGTAGTTAATGCCGCTCCATCTGAAAGCAGGTGATGGCGACTTCAAGAAACTGCTAATCAAGAAACCGGCTTTACTGACGAGATGTGCATGATAATCTAATACGATTAATTGCACAGCCCTAGCTTGAAGTGTAAATTTAGTACCTAAACCGGCTTTAATAATAATAAAAATATAATGTGATGTATTGTCAAGTATGGTGACCCATACTCGAAATTGGTGCTCTGCTTTTAACCCATCCAAGTGCACACACACAGCAGTGAGTAGTGAACACACACACACACACCGGATCAGTGGGCAGCCATTGCTCCAGCGCCCGGGGAGCAATTGGGAGTTTGATGCCTTGCTCAAGGGCACCTCAGTCATGGTATTGAAGGTGGAGAGAGTGGTGTTCATTCACAATCCCCACCTTCAATTCATACCGGTGCGAGAATCGAACCAGCCACCTTCAGGTTACAAGCCCAACTCTCTAACCGCCAGGCCACAACTGCCCTTTACTGACGGGATGCACATGATAATCTAATACGATTAATTGCACAGCCCTACTTCAAGCCTTCATGTTGGTAAGATAGCAAACTTGCTATGTTTGAGATGAGGAAAATTTCAATCAACATCTTTAAATCCAGCTTATGAATATTTGTTAAATTAGAAGCATCAGCTGTTTTTGTGTTTTATACTTATACTACTTATAATTCAACGTGCTACAAAATATAGCTGTCTTACAGCACTCTACATTCTCAGCATAAGATGCACCTTCGGTTTACACTAAATAAAAAAATTTTGTACCTTCTCAATGTCCACCAGCTCTGACTCGTACACCTCAGCGATTGTGATATGATGCTTGGCTGCGATGGTGAATCTTCCCTGAAGACAGAACGAAGGAGACTTTATAAAACTGACTGTCAGTTGAATATCTCATTCAGTATCCATCAAGCTTTTCTATCTGAACATCTACATGCTTTGTTGATTCCATATGTGCTTTGGATACAGATGGGGACGTTTATGATTTTTTTTTCCAGATTTTGAAAGGGGGAGGAATGCCTTACTATCTGTTATAAAGTGTTCTGTTAAACTGCTATTTGGGAGTTCCTGCAATAGTTTGCAGGAAGATTGTTAGACAGCTAAAAACATAAACTGCTGTTTAAAAATCTCCATGATGATGAAACACAGTACAGCAATAGAACAGCCTGGATGAACATTATATGAACTATGATTTTGACTGCTACAAAAACATCTTACCATGTCTGTGTAAATATCAATGGCTGCGTTTAAGCACTTGATAGCCTCTAATCGCAAGCATTAAAGAGAAGGAGGATGAAGAGTTAGACAGTCAGAATTATGATCAATGATATAGAAATAAAACAATTTATCTAAAGCAGCTTTATGTCTATTCAGTGTTTTACTCCTCAACCTACTCTTTTAGATTAAACAAATTAGTCAAATGTAATTTATTTGCTTGCCTTTTTAATCAATTGACAGTCCATATACGTATATGTATAAACATGCACTTTATCTCTCTATTGCATACACAGCTGAATTAATGTGTCTAAAGAACTGTTTACATTTTTTACATTTCTAATAAACTGTATGTTCAAATGCACTTTCTTTGATTTTTGCAACACATTTTTGAGTGGACTGCGCCATCATTTCTACCTTCACAAACTGATATCAGTTTGCAGCATTGCAGCATTCATTCTTATGCCATATACAGTCAAAAGGACAATATTCTTTGTCTGAGCTTCACTGTTCTGATGTTCTTAAAACTTCCAGTACTGATATTGTTTTCATAAACTGAAATAAAACTGAAATGAAATAAAATTACTTAATTACTTAAAATCAAATGGGGGGGGGGGGTAAAATTATAAAGGATTTACATAATATGATTATAATATGATAAACTAAACCTAAAACTAAAAATTAAAGCTATATAGAAACACGATTTAAAATATATTAACAAAAATGACAAGCACATAACAAATTTGATAAAAATGAAAGAAAATAAAAAATAAACTAAACATAAAAAGGGTATTTCAAAATATTAATAAATACTATAATAATATACAAATAATACCAAAATAACACTGTTCAGTTCACACAGGAACAACTGTTTTATAAAAATGAGATGAATTTAATGAATCCACTCAGCAATAAAGTGATAGGATAAACTTGTTTAGAATTATATGACGGATCAACAAGTCATATATTATATATTCATCTTGAGATGCATCAACATCTGCTCATTTAGAAGAAATCAACTGATTGTCATGAAGCTGGGAGTTACTCTGTGATTCTGTGGCCTCACCATGTGGATCTGCCTTCTTGAAGGCGTTTCCCGCATCGATGTAGCCGGTGGCCGAATCGTGTTTATTCTGAAGCTGCATGTGAAGTCTGGCCGCCTGACAGAAAGCATTGCCTGCAGCTGGATACAAACACACAAACCTCATCAGAAGAATATGAATATACAATAAACATCATAAAATATCCTGTCAATTACAAACAACGCTGTAGAATTATTCAAGATAACATTAAGGTAACTTCACTAATGAGATTATATTCATTCAGAAATATTTATATTTTAGCAGTTGAACATATATTAAAATGCACAAATTAAGGGTTCGTATTCAAACTATTTGAATGTATATTACATAACGACATTTTAAGCATTATGTAATACAATAATGCTTGTTATAGATGAAGTATGTCATGTCTGCACCCCTAGAAAGCACATACCACTCCAGTTTTTGGCCATTTTGAACATGTTGGCTGCTCTGGCGTACATCTCGCATGCCTCTTCCACTTTTTGATTTCCTCTGAAAGACATGGGAAGATGCAGTTATATCCGTTTTCCACTTTAATATCTTAATGAAAACTATCATGTTTTCCTAATAAATCTACAAGCCAGAAGGTAAACACTTTATTAATATCGGTTAGGATTTACAAGTAAAATTTGATATTATTGGTTAAGTCAGAAAATTATAGCTGGTAATAAACAGAAAGGCCTAGATAGATGACATGTGTCCTGGTGGGAATATTCAACTGGGTCAGTTTTTAAGTGCCTCATATCATATTAATTAAAACTATTTGAAATAAATCCATTCCACAACATACTAGGTCAAAGCTTGTTTACTATAAATAACACTGAATGAGTTCTGAATGCGTTTCATTTCACTTCTTCTGTCGACAACAGGCTGTTCAAAAAAAATACGGATAGAAACTAAAGAATGGCTTTAATCAGCCATTTTTGTAAGGTGTAAAACCATAAGTTATAACTATTAAAATAAATATCAAGTTATAAATATTAAAATAAATATTAAAAAATAAATATATTTTATAATTCTAGTTTATTTTAATAAATGTAATATTTAGTTTTATTAATCATAATATTTATAATAAGTACACTTATAAATATTTTATTTTCCTACATTTAATATGAATATTAAAATAGTACCATATTTTATTTCACATTAACTTTACATTATTATTACATAATGTGCAACAGATTAAAAATTCAAGTACATACATACATTACTAAAAAAAAATTGAAGCCCATATATAAATATGTATAACATGTACCATTGTACATGTGTTACCTTTCTGTTAATATTATTAGAGTGACATAAAACCAAAAAAATATGTAAATACTGCAGCCACTGCGCCACTAATGCGCCAAACACAAAACCCTTCACTTAGTGGCCCAATCATGAAATCACATCAATTATTAACATTATTTAAGTCATTACGATCTTGCACGAATCGTTATTTAATAAAATCAGCTATGCATTGTAATGAACAAGCCCTTTCTTCTATCGATTGATGCGCAAAGCGGCCTGTCACAGCTTGGGTCCTCGTACAATAAAATTCCTATATATTTTTGGTTTTTAAAACTAAAAACTCAGTATTAACTGGTAAACATAAAACCAAAGGTTAGCAACATGATCATACTGACAATATGATATTTTACCAGACTAGCGGGCTGATCGGATAAACAGGGAAGGAAGCATGTATTTAATCTTACCCAAACATTCCTCCTAAAAACGAGCCGGAAGACTTCACTTTCTTATCGGCTTCAGCCATAAGCTGAATTGCCTCCTTTTCTTTCCCGGAATTGTCCATTATTTCTGTGGTAAAAATGCACAGATAAACACTAAAATCTCTTTTCGTTTATCTGCCCGCTTCTCTTGCGCTCTGTCACTATGGCAGCGGGGGATTACTGTCATTGTGTTTATTAAGCGTGGGCGTTCAGGACGCTCGAGTAAAGCATTATGGGATTTGGAGTTTTGCGACAAAGCTTAAATAAACGGCCGTTAAAAAGAATAGAACACAAATAAACTACAACTCCCACATACACTCATAAATGCGCTTTACGTAATATTGCACTATTTATATTGTACGAAATTATGCCCGACTTCATATTGAAATCATTGTACCCGCAATTTTATAAACTTAACGTTATAAGAAAAAAATTAACTAAACAATAGCTGAATTAATTCACGATTTGTAGTCGTTTAAAACTCTAGAATATGGTCAAATTAATTATTATTATTATTATTTTTACTTTGATTAGATTTGTAGTTTACTTTAGGTTGCTTTTGTGAGGATAAAACATTGTAGGCTTAAATTTGGTTCATTATTGGTTTGCACAGCTCAAATAAGCTACAATTTGCATATATGGAGAGCATGCTTTCACCACAATATTGATTAATCAGCGACAAGGTCCCGCACTGCCACTGCAGGTTATGATGACGAAAAATAAATGCACATTCCATACATACTGAGCACTAGATGGTACTGTAGATCACCAGACTAGTTCATATTCCGAAGAAAACCTATTTAGAAAAGAATTAAGGCTAGAAGGGATACAGCAAAAAGTACTGGGCATGCGCACATCTATATAGCGTAATTTTTCTCACACTGTACAACAATAATTACTGTTTTTGAATTATTGTAAGGGGTAGGTTTAGGGTTGGGGTAGGTGTAGACGTTAATAAAATAAACGACTTCCTCAATAAATTTATTGTTAGCTTCCGGGTTTTGCTGCATCCCTTAGCCACAACCAAAATAAATAAATACACCTGTAATAGTTAGTTTTTACTGTATGATTTGGACATAGCAAAATCATTTGCTAAAGTAGTAATTTAAAAATCACTGCATGTTCTCTTAGATTTCTTTTAGCATAAAATTAAAACGAGCTATCAAGATTTCTGCCTTTACTAATTTAATATTTTATCCAATATAGTAAGACATATTGGGACATGAAAAGGTACCAAATAACAAGAATAACCAATATATAAACACCAATATGAAAACCCAAGCTATCAGTGTGACATAGTGAGACACAGTGCATCTGGAAGTTGTAAACACACCAAAACAGTGGAAGAAGAAACAGGCTGAAGTAGAACTTTATAGCAGTATACACTTTCAAAACTCAAATCATCTTCAAAGCACAGTAACAGCATCACACCTTTCCTTTGTTTATATAAAATTAATTTCAGGAAAGGGCGGTTTGCTTCCTTTCCTCTGCACTCTTGTTTGCAGCATTGTGAAACACACGTAGACAACTATATTGTCTGTATTAAAACTAGTTTGACAGCATCTCTGGGCATCATAAGTGGCTTCAGAGTGTGAGCAGCTCACTATGATTTGAGACACTTTTAGAGCGGAAGGGAGTTTTTCTGGTGATTTTATTTTGATGTTTATATGTATAATGTGGGAGAACAAATAGGAAATGCTCACCTGCGGCCAGAGCAGAATGTTAAATATTAATGGACACGACCACAGCTGCAGAATGACATTACACACCAAAGGCCACCTCACCTGTGTCAGATAAAAGAGCACTTTAACATGAAACATTTAAAAACCACATCTAGTGCCCTTTAGTGAAGTCAACTTGCTCTAACATTTACAATCATCCTGTAGCCTACCAAAGATTTATATTCTTGATGAAAAACTTGTATTTACATCTACTGCTGTTTTATTTTTCACCTAGCCTACCTACTTTTTTAAACTCAAGATTTATTCAACCCCAGCCCTTTAATGTAAAAATGACATGCAATGTTTTGTACATAATTTCAGTCTTAGCGTATGTTTTTATTTGGCGCTCTAGCGGTTAATAAACAGAACTTTGTATTATTATTTAATACTCAATTATTTTCGTGCGTAACCTGCACCAGGACGCGGGCGCACTGCGTTTGCACACGTCAGAACAGATAAAGTAAAACAGGACTCTTGACAAACTATATATCATTTTGAAGGTCTGTCTATCGACGACAGAATCTTATACGCAGGTACATTGCAGTACATACCATATTCATCTAACGACTCTCAAAATAGTCCTGGTTTAGTGTGAAAGATAAATAGTGAACAACATTCCATCGAGCACTTTTAGTATTATAGGTTTGTACCGTATTGTTTGTGTCCGTTATGGAACAAATTACGCTCAGGACAAGCAGACTAAAACATCCGGTTTGGATTCTGGCGCTCCCTCGCGAATGACGCACGCTGTCATGTCGTCTGTGTACTTAGCTCTTTTTAGCTTCTAGTTTTTATATGTTTGCGTTTTTTATGTGCCTGTAGATTAACATCTCTATGGCTGAAAAAAAAAAAAAAATGCAGTTAAGCACTGGGCAGCAGCTTTAAATCGTATGATTATTTATGCAGGAAAGCACCAGGAAATCTGGTTATTTTTTTTATTATTAGATTAATTATAAATGCTCAAATAAATCATTATGTATTGTCATTATATGAAAAAAGTAGTCAGTTTGTATAATCAATAATGAATAGAAAAATTATCTCAATATTCTTCAGATTTGAAATATAAACTCAAAATATATTATCTGGATTTCTTCATGTATTTTTATATGAAATATTAGTGTTATTTTATACTCTATAATTATTTTTTCATCAACTCTGGATGATGGATAGTAAAGGAGGGTCTTCTTTCCAAAGACACCACAATATTAGAATTGTCATTTTAATAATTAGGTTAAGGTTTTAATAATATATATTTTTTAAATTTCATATTTTTTCATTCAAAGTCTAACAGGCAATATTTGCATACAAAATTATAATTGGTCTATTAGTGATTGGATTTTTTTTTGCAAAAAAAACATGATTTATTAATGTAAAGAAAAGTATATATTGCTTTACTATATGCACTATAAGATGCATTAGCCATTTTATAGTCTGAATTTGTAGTGTACACTTTAATTTCCATCCTATGTAGTGCACTACTTTCTTCCCATAATGCATAATCTTATTAATAGTGAATAATAATGATTTGGTGATTTTGAGATCACCCCAAACAAAAGAAAATATATGGATTTCATTGGTTTTAAATATGTTTATTCAGGCTTTCAGAGCGTTGTTCTGGTTTATGTTGACATGGTGACATCCACAACATTGAGTGTGAATTCATAAAGCAAGTTGCTGGAGTCCAGTGTGGGCATTGAACAGCAAACATGCATGATTTCACTGCCCTGCAGTGAGGAAGCAGTACAAATACATGCTGAGAGACAAGACCACACTGACGCTCAGCAGCATATACAGGTTTACAGAGGCATTCATTCAAATATATACCCATTTACAGTAGAGCTCATGTCAATTGCACATCTGAATAAAAAAGATGAAATTTTGTTCTGCTGAAACCATCAGTGTTTCATTTAAGAATGAATCTGTGGATGGATATAGTAGTGAAGAGATAATAACAATATACATGGGAGGAACATGTTCATGAGTGTCTTTCTACAGACAAAACCCTCTAAATCTTCGTTTTTAAGAGATTTTTAAAGAGGCAGGCCACACTTTTAGCTACTGAAATGCAATAGCTATTTTAAATAATTTTAATTACTCAGTCATATTTGTGTGGTATAATAATCCTGCATTTTTTTTGTTCAAGAAATTAAAATACTACATTGGGTGTTAATGTTCAATACTCATTCTGCAGATAAAGAAACTGATAAATACTTGGAAGAGAGAAAAAAAAAAGGTGTTCCCAAGAATATTAAGAATTATAAAACAAATATTACACATTGTATACACCATTTTTGCATCCAAATATACAGCAAATTGGCTAAACAAAGCAAATATATTGCCTTTGTGGAAGCTAGCGTTATTGTACACTCTTAAAAATAAAGGTGCTTCACGATGCCATAGAAGAACCTTTTTGTCTAAATGGTTCCATAAAGAATCTTTAACATCTGAAGAACCTTTCTGTTTCACAAAAGGTTCTTTGTGGTGAAAGAAGGTTCTTCAGATTATAAAAGAGATGGTTCTTTAAAGAACTTTTGACTGAATGGTTCATTGTGGAACCAAAAATGGTTCTTCTATGGCATCGCTTGAAGAACCTTTTGAAGCACCTTTATTTTTAAGAGTGTAATTGTCCCCAATATCATTCTTTACATGTGATTGCACTCTAAAACGTCTCAGGCTTAAGTTTGGCTTAATGACAGAATGTATTTGTGTGTTAGTTCTGGTGCATTGTGGGAAGATTACAGACATAGAGTGAATGTAGACTGGCTGTGTGGGTCTCAAGAGGAACTGAGGCCGGAATCAGACTCCCCGTTGGCCTTCTGGTCTTTTCCTGCGCACGGCATGGAGGAGCAGGGAATGCCGTAGGTGGAGCAGGTACACATTTGAATGACCTCATTTAGAGTTCCTCCCTGTTCCTCTACATTGAAGATGTTTGGCTGCTCGAGCATGTCTTCGCAGATTCTGTGAATACAAAACATTATTTTAGCTGTGGGTCAATCTGAGGGAAAGAAAAAGGAGTGTCATCTAACAAGGAAAAAGCTAGAAGGAAGTTTCATTTAACGTAAAAGTGGCCATCTGGGGTGAAGGGGAGGGGATCATACCAAGGTTTCGACCAAGAGCAAAAACATTTTTAGATTTCACTGTAGTTTTCAGTGTTTTACAGTAAACATCTCCATATTTTTGCAACATCATGCCTTTAATTTCTACAGACCTTAAGAGTAGACAGAGTATTTAATATGACAAATGAAAATGAAGCTTTGAGCATTATAGTCTGTGCAATGAAACATTAAAATGTCCTTCAAAAAACACGGAAAATGATGACAGTTATGACACAGGACAGTGAGACGTGTTAAACAGACTGTGATTGTACCCCCATAGTCTCATTTTCATCCATGTCAAATTAAAGTTAACATGAACTGCTGTCGCAACCAATTTCACTTTTGTAAAAAGGGATATTCAACACAAAAATGTAGGGTGGGACTTTATTTTCTCAATTGTGAACTGACTGGATCCTTTTAAATGAGAATCTATTTAGACTGAACGCAAGTTTAACAAAGAAAGAAAAGAAAAAAGCCTAAATACTCCACAAAACGTTTCTTTCTTTTGCTGAAGAAGATATAATATTGAAGTAGTATGGAATACAGTATGGAAAAAAAAAACATACTATGGAAGTCAATGGCTACTGTCAGCTGCTTGGTTACCAACATTCTTCAAAATATCTTCTTTTGCGTTCAGCAGAAGAAAGAAACTCATACAGGTTTGAAAAAAAGTGGAGGGTGAGTAAATGATTACAGCATTTCCATTTTTGAGCAAACTATCCCTCTAAGATGACCCATAGCTTCTTTGGTATATGAATCATTTATATTAAAATCAGGGATGTGTGTTTAAAAAGCATATTTTTCATTTCATGTTGACTTTATGATCACTAAGGTCTACTCTCTGTCTACTCTCACTAAGGTCGATAAATTTAAAATGACACATTCTCTTTCAGAACAAACAAAAACAACAACAGTCAGCCTGAAAATCCAACCTCAATGCTTGTGATGTTATTTAGATTCACAAGAACAAAATATTCATTAAATGTTTAGTCACCAGTGCCAGAAATTCAGAAAACATGATTGCATTTCAAAGATATCAATGGAAACTGGAACAACTTCATTACTTTATATGTGCAAAGAACATAAATACTGTGACGAGTCACTGTTGACATGTTATACATGCATATATTTATGTTTTCTACCATGATGTTTCTACCATCATGTTGTCAGATGATATATGTGTTTTTAAGAGCATTATGAATACTGGTGGGCTCATTTCCGTTGGCTCTTGGAAGACTTATGTTTATGTTTTGCATCATCCATTACAAATGAAGTTGTTCAGTAAGCACGCAGCTATTAAAAAAAATATCCCAAATGTAACCCCAAGGAAAAGGAGTCATCCATTCTAAATGTGTGGGAAAAGCACATATCACTATTTATAATCCTCCATAATTATTCAATTATTCTAATGTATCATTTTCATATTATAATATCTATAAATTATAGTTGGGTTTAAGAACTGGCACAGCAAGCACGTTTAGATTGAGATCATTCACATTTAGATAAATGCAGCTTTTTTCTGCCATGCCTTTATCAAGATCATCAATCATGCTGGTTTGAGAGCAGAAGCCATTAATCCATCCATCCATCCATCCATCCATTCATTCATTCATTATTGTGGAAATAAAACAAATGCACATCTGCACTGTAATTTGTGTAATACGGGTTGTGGGAGTGAAACTAGGTCACCCATATAAAGAGGAAGTCTCGAAATCTCAGAATGATGTAACAGGCAGCTGAACCTTAACCCAGTGCTGAATAACTGAAAAAGGCTAGTCAAAAACAAAACTCCACAGTTTTACTGCCTCACATCATTTCTGTAAAACACTATGGCTCTTGTGGTGCTAGTCAGTGAGAACGATCAGTCAGGCAGCAGTCAAATGCCAATAAAAAATACAAACAACTGGGAAACAGAAGACATTACGGGCGTCAGAGGATGTTGAAGCATTGGGCTTTGGCACCAAGCATTCATGTATTCTGAAAAAAGAGGCAAATTACCACAAAATGGTGTGAGGATTATTTAAAAAAGAAAAAATGGATTAAAAGTTTAAGGAAAGATATGGAAAGAGTTAATAATGCATAGAAATATTTGGATACTGAGGAAAACCGGAGTCACATCAAACTAATTAAAGGTTACACTTGAAATCATTTGCAGAATGGTTGGTTGGTTTTGGTAGTAAAAGTTATTATTGTATATATTTAAGCATTAAGTATTGTGTGTGTATACTTATATGAGCAATAATTTTTCGAAATGGCAAGGAAAATAACTAACACTAAATAAACTAACTCAGCAAAAAAAAAATTATACAGGTTTGGAATGAAGCGATAAAACACGATGACAGAATTTTCATCTTTGTGTAAATTATTCCTTTAAATTTCAATAAACAGGAACACAGTTTCTCTAAGCAGGTCTTGAGGGTTTTACTGCAGTGGAGAAGGAACAAAAATACAGAACAAATATTAACTGAACTGTCAAAAACGGCAAGAAAACAAATCTGCCAACACTGCATTGTTATGTAAAAACAATGGCTTTAAAAAGCTGGTTTTACTAGATTAATCTTACAGCTAAATTTTTAACACATATAAACATAATGATATTTACACAACAGCTGGAGGTTCAGTCTGATTGTAACGAATTGAAAAGTGCATACATGGCATGAAGTGCATTACATAAACACAGAACCTCATTGAGTAGTTTAACCTTTACCCAGAATGAAACACAGCTTCACTCAGACATGTGCTGATATGCCCGGATCATCAGGGAACAGCCATAAACCACACGTGATTTTCACAGAAATGCATGCAAAGGCTGTCATGGTATTTATATTGAAAGATTCAACATGGCAGTCAAATTAAGGTGATAATATCACCTGCTGTGGGCTAATGCACTATGCTTCTACTTTATGATTACTCTTTCAACAATTCTACACGTTTGTAGCATTTACTTCCTTTAGTTTTTGTTTCACACAACTGACCCTTTTACAGCCCTTTTCTGACTCTTAGAATTAAACAGACTGTTCTTGCTACTGTACTTTTATGACATTTATGTACCATTATGACTTTGCTATTGTACCTTTATCGCTAGCTGATTTGCTTTTGACATGTGAAATGTTTAACTATATGATGTCAATATGTGATGCAAGTAAACATTTCATCAATATTCTCAGCCCTAGTAAAGACTGCTGTTGGATTAGCAAGCGAGGAACCGAATGTTCCCTACTACAGCAAGACTAATTAAAGCCCACCTGTCATATATGACGCCATCAATGCCATGTTCCCTCAACTTCATCCTGTTGTCATGGTCGTTGTTGTAGTCGCCCCAGCAGAAGACCACCAGCCCTTTAGACTGAGCCTCTCTGATAACCTCCATATTTCGCAAGAGCTCATCAGTGTGAGCGCTGATTCCCTGTGAGCACATAAAAATCTTTATTTCATCTGTGTCATGAAATCTGACATGGAAAACAATACAGCCACATTCCTTTTGCAGGTAAACAAATCTCACGGAAGCCAAACAACACTATTAGATCTCTTTCACTTCATAGGTTTGGATAGTTTGTGATTACACACAGCTTTCTTATGCTGCCAAACTGGCCGTCTTTCCGTGCTATTTCACAACTATGTTCTCAAGTGTCAACAGCTGTGCTGTCACACCACCGTTCTCTTACCAGTATGTTCTCACTCTGAGCAAAGCTCATGGCAATCTTAGTGCTCTGACAGCGGATGTCCATGAGTTCAGGGTAGAGGTCTGTCACTCCTTGGGTCAGAAACAGAATGGGGTATTTGTTCTGTTTTTGCCTCACCCTGAGGAAGACAACAATTTATTTGAACATAACCACAACATCAAGGTTGACTATTTATTCTTTCAAGGAATAGTTCACCCAAAAATGAAAATCTGCTAAAAGTTTACTCATCTTCAGGCCAAGATGTAGATGAGTTTGTTTCTTTATCAGAACAGTTTTGGAGAAATTAAGCATTACATCACTTGCTCACCAATGGGATCCTCTGCAGTGAATGGGTGCCGTCAGAATGAGAGTCCAAATATCTGATAAAAAACGTCACAATAATACAAATAAGTAATCCACATCACTACAGTGCATCAATTACCACCTTGTGAAGTGAAAAGCTGCGTGTTTGTAAGAAGCAAATCCATCATTAAGGAATTTTAAACTGTTGTTTCTGGAAAAATAAAAGTCCATAATCCATAATACTGCTTCCACCAGTGAAAAAAATCCATCCTCTATTGTCCTCTCACATCAAAATCCACAAACATATTTGTTCAAAATGGTTTTAGACTGTTTTCGCTTGTAAACGGTGCTTGACCTGTGCATATTTCTCTCCTGATTCAGACAAAACAACTTTTTCACTGGAGAAAGCAAAATAATGGATAGAGACCTCATATTTTAGCCAGAGGCAACATTTAAGTTAAAAACGCCTTAATGATGGATTTGTTTATTACATTTGTTTATTCACAAGACGTTAACTGACAGACTGGAGTGGTGTGGATTACCTGAGGATTATCATGATGCTTTTATCAGGTGTTTGGACTCTCATTCTCACGGCACCCATTCACTGCAGAGGATCCATTGGTGGGCAAGTGATGTATTCCTTAATTTCTCCAAATCTGTTCTGATGAAGAAACAAACTCATCTACATTTTGGACGGCCTGAGGGTGAGTACATTTTTTTTTGTTTAGCCTATTTTAATTTTTATGTGAACTATTTCTTTAATAAATGTCCCTGGACTTATTGTGCACATACATTTTAAAGAAACACGTGGTTAGTTTACACTGTGCTTAAATTGCCTGCCATAGTACAAATATATATAATCTTTAAATATCAGTGCATTATTACAATATGCACATGAACAAGACCTCTTACATTGTGCAGACATCAGGATCAAAACATGAGAAGACTATTCTCCTATTGCCAGCGTTCTGCAGCACACATGTGAGGATGATGTCCAAGAACTGATTCATGTTGAAGTAGGTGGAGAGTTTCGCATCCCAGGAGCCATCCTATTTGGAGAAACAGATACAATGAGGGTGTTATTCTCTCCAATAACACTGAGATCAAACCAGCTTGAGGCAACACAAACCTTAAACTGAGAAATCCACTTTAGTTCAATGTTGAATCCCACATGATCTGGAACAGCCTGGAATATCTGAAACATAATATCAAATGAGAAGGGGTTAACCAAGCAATACAGGTTGGCAACATAAGCAAACATTTACCACAATTTTCTTAAATGTTTGGTCTAATCTAAAAAGATAAAAGTAAAAAGTATACACAGCGGGTAAAATAAGTATTGAACACGTCACCATTTTTTATTATGTGTATTACAGTTATGTGTAATAAAATGGAATGACACAGGGAAGAAGTACTGAACCACTGAAATGTATTTAATACTTTGTCCAAGAGCCTTTGTTAGTAATGACAGCTTTAAGATGCCTCCTATATGGAGAAACTAGTCACATGCATTGCTCAGGTGTGATTTTGGCCCATTCTTCCACAGTGTCTTCAAATATTGAAGGTTCTGTGGGCCTCTTCTATGAACTCTGATCTTTAGTTCTTATTTTCTATTGGATTCAAGTCAGGTGATTGGCTGGCCATTCTAGCAGCTTTATTTTCTTTTTCTGAAACCAATCAAGAGTACCCTTGGTTGTGTTTGGCATCATTGTCATGCTGAAATGTCCACCCTTGTTTCATCTTCATCATCCTGGTACTGTAGGTGTTGGGACTGAACCAGCTAATATTAATTTCCACTGACAAGGGGCAGGATTTCTTTCTAATTACTGATAGATTTCAGCTGGGGTCTTGGCTTTCCATGCCTTTTTGCACCTCCCTTTCTTCATGTGTTCAATACTTTTTCCCTGTGTCATTCCATTTTATTACACATAGCTTAATTTCTGAACTTGTTTGTTTTGTTTTCTTTGTATGTATGGATTACTTGGGTTGTTACCGACATCTGGTGAAAATTTAAAGTCAACAGCACCTTTAGAAATATATTTACTGCGAAAAATGGTGAAGTGTTCAATATTTTTTTTACTCGCTGTATATATATATGTGTGTATATATATGTGTAATATATAAAAAAATATATATAATTTCTGAGGTCAAAGTTGTATATGGAATGATAAATCTGCCATACCTGTGAAAGGGAAGGGAAAGGCTGGTGCTCATATATATACTCCTCTTCATCCTGCAAGTCTAGACAAAGCAACACCACAAAAACAATTATCTTTATCTATTTAACAGTTAACTGTTTATTCAGATCAATACAGCTCAACAGAGGCTTGGATTCTAAACCCTAAACAATAACAACCAGATCCGAGATGAATCACAACACTGATTTACAGCAAAAAAAGTATTTGCACTTTTTAATTTCTTAGCACGAAAAAAAAAATCTTCTTGGAGATTTTGAATTACTGGAACCTGACTGTGGATAACAGACAAAACACTGCACATTAATCTGTCCTTAAAGCCACCAACTAGTTTGACAAGTAGTTACATAATGATCTGCATTTGTATTGTGACATAAATCAATCCAAATTCTACCTTTGTGGTCATGAACTTCCATGGCAGTTGTATGGGCGAGCTGAGAAAAACAAACACATTCACACTCATCAATATCAGCATGGAGATAATTGCATTTCATTGATCAATCACAGAAATAAGTCTTACTTTTAAAAGCTGAAGTTGATCAAAGGTAAGATCCTTGACAGGAATTTCAAACAATACCAATGAGTTCTTGTCATTTTTCTATAAAAGGATACAAGAAATGTAAAGCACAAGGGAAAGGGAAGAGATTATCTTCCTTTCGTTTTGCATGTTTAATCAGTGTTTACGACTGTTCGAGTCTGAATTTGAAAGGTTAGGAAGTCTTCAAACGGAGTCAAAACAAAATCTATACTGAAGGACACTAAATGAGTTGTCCAAACAGTGACTTTTCACTGTCAAGTAAGGGGAGCCAAATGCGATTGTTACCTTTTTAGTAGAAATACAGCAGGTGAGATCGTGGTATACGATTGGAACTAAATCTTTAGAGAGATGAACATCAAACTCTACATAAGCAGCTCCCTGTAAAAAAAACAAGATATGCTTTAAACTTATATTTCATTAAAAAACAACAACAATGTATTTTGGTTGAGTTGCATTCTTTATTTACACTCACGTGGTTAGCCGCACTTAGAAATGAGGCAATTGTGTTTTCCCTGATCTTGTGATGCCTGAAATAAAATATAATCATATTTTCTTTCAGCAACATATTTCTTTCTGTTAAACATGCACTTCTCTCTCAAACTCAGTTCATGCATCATTGTGTTTTCCTGCTTTATAGTTTTTACAGAGCCTGTTACACAGGCTGTGCAAAAATTCAGAAGTCAATACACACCTTAGATGTTTGAAAGGCAACATTTGTTAAACTAAAAAAAAAAAACAACAACATAGGACTGAGGTCAATATTTGTTTATTTACAATTTCAGTGCAAACTGTCAGGGTATCTGAAGGGATTTTACTAATGTGAAATCGTAATTTTAAAAAAAGTATAATTTGTAGGACCTTTTTTAACCTTTTTTTGCATTCTGACATTATCATGACAATAAAGCACATATTTCTCCCTAATTTTTAGTAGATGACTGCAAAGCAAATAATAATTATTATTATAATATGATAAAAATAATATATATATATTTTTTTAATTGTAAAAATACACTTGTAAAGTATAACTAACAGAAGTCTTGGTCTTATATTCAGTTCTTAAAGGGGTCATCGGATGCTAAATTCACTTTTACATGTTGTTTGAACATAAATGTGTGTTGGAAGTGTGTGTACACTACCACCCTATAATGATAAAAATCCACCCAGTGTTTTTTTTTTAATCCCTATTTTAAAATCCCCTTTCTCAAATCAGGCCATTCTGAGATTCCTGTCAGAATGACGTAGTTCTGTACAGGCCGCTCCCACGATAGTTGATTGACACGGCCGTCTTATCGTAGACCCGTCCTGAGTGAGCTGAGAGCTGTGCGCCATTGTGTCAACTCCGGTGCAGGGGAAGAGAAGAATGTCTCAGATTAAGTGATTGAGTTGTTTTGTTGTTAGATGAACATAGCAGTCGTCATTTACTCCCGACATCTGAGCCGCTGAAGACGCAGAGGATTAACGTTACTTTCGTTTTTGAAGGGACTGCGCCAATCCCCGATCTGCCTAAATACGTCTATATTTGCGCGAATCATTCATGATCCAGCTTTACAGAAGAAGTGAGTATTAGGGTTTTTTATGAATCTTTGCAAATCGCCTTTCCTAATATGTGTGTCAGGGTTCTGTTGTGTGTGTCATGTGTTCCTGCCTCTTGTGTCCATATTTGGTTTGTTTCCTGTCCTCGTCTGATGTGATCATTAGTTAATTCTTGTCCAGCTGTGTTTGTCTCGTTATCTATGATTTACTTGTGTATTTATAGTCCTGTCTGTTCAGTTTGTTTTCGTCTGGTCTACTCGTTACTCCCGGTGTTTCCTGTCTGTCAGCCTTGCCTTGTCCTGCCTTGTCTAGCCCTGATGTCTTATTAAAGACTATTATTTGAGTTTACGTCCTCGTCTGCGTGTCCTTTGTTCCTCCCTGCTGTGTGCACCGTGACAATGTGCTAGTTAGCCAGTTTCGTGGCTGAAGTTTACAGTCTGCTCATCACTCCACGGAAGAGAGGGGCGGGGTGAGCAGAGCTCATTAGCATTTAAAGCAACATGGACTAAAACAGCTTGCTGAAAACAGAGCTGATTTTGACAGGGTAAAAAGGGTGTTTTTTTACACTAACATTGAGAAATTTTAACCAAAGTATGTTATAGACTTTTCATTAAGACCCTAAAGAATCATATCAACTTGTGTAAAATGGGCATCCAATGACCCCTTTAATATTAGTCTTATGTTTATAATTAATTAATTTAATTTACAGATTAAAAAATGTCTGGGAAAACAACAAATATATTTATTTTATTTGTGTATGTGTATATATATATAAATGTGTATATAATGCCGGTCATCCACACGGTTGCTACTCACTTGTGAGCATGTGTGCTTCCTGCTCCTCTGTGTCCAACAACCAGAGCGCTCCTTTTCTTCCAGTATTTGGTGAAAGACTGACTCATGTCACACTGAAAGCCTTGGATAGGACGCGTCACCAAGTAATCCACTGAAATCCCATCGAGAATAAAAGCATTTATTTTATTTAATGTTTAAGCCAACACTTAATGCTTAAATTTAATGAAATCAGCACATCAGTAAATGAATGGCATCATAACCACAGTATCTAGCTACTTAGCAATAATGCATGCAGGGCAGATCTTTCCAACATGAGTGACTTTACCCTTTATTTACATAGTCTGTGACGTGTTTATGGAGGCAAATGTTGTGTGCATGCAGTAAAAGAACAGATACTATCATGGACGGCAGGAATGTGCATTAGTTTTATGGTGTAAAATAAATGAGAGTTTAGACTGCATTGCACATTGCAGTGCATAATCAGTACTGATTATACCTCTAACTTTTCCAATAGTCTGTCTGGCATTTCGGCTCATGATAGGTAGGGTGACCACACCCTGATCTCTGCCACTCTCCACAAAAGAGGACGATAAGAGGCATACGGTGCCCACGTGACCTGGATGGACATCAACCTGAACCACGGTCTCACTCAAGTCCTACAAAGATGTGACATAACAATCACAAGTCACCAAAAGGATTCATGCAAAATGAATGTAAATAAATTTAAAAACTCCATCAAAATGCTTTGTAATGCAATTGTTGACAAAATCTTCCTGTTAAACAATACCAAAGACTTCCGTACCTCAAAGAACTCAAAAGTGAGCTCTAGGTTGTCGGGGGCCATGGTGTGAATACTGTATTCGGTCCACTGGGAGGGTTCAAGGGCGTATCCACATTCTGGCTGGGAATGACGAGACTTATATCCGCTGTCACTGATCATACTGATCTCCAGCTTAGTGGTCATCTTATGCCATGATGAAGGGCTTTCTTCTTCTTCTTCATCTTCTTCTTCCTCGATACCTTCCAGCATCAGCTTCAATCTAAAATATATTAATTATATTTAGCATATTCTTTGAGTGAAATCAGGCATCAAAACAGTATAAGAATTTGAAAAGACAAATAAATGTTTAGTACTTGGTCTATAAAAATGTATAGTGCTTGAACTGAAAAAATATTGCAATATTTTGCATCCCACTAATTAGCAGATCAATTTGACTAGTAATTGTTTTTCTTAGAATGGACTTCTAAGGACCTTGTGACTGACTGACCTTGAGATAAGCTTTCTAAGAGTTAAATATGTATTCTGTACGGAAGGATATTACCTGAAGCGTGACTTCTTAAATTTTTTCTTAGTAATAGATACTGGAGGTTTCACAGAGTAATTAAGCCTGAGACGAATTTCTGTCTGGCACGTCAACCAGCCATAGTCCACACACTCAACACCATCTGCAGATCAAACAAATTTTATTTGCATGGTATTATAAGATAACATGATGTTGTTTTGCATTAACAAGTTTATGTAGTTTAAATGATCAAACTTACTATGGACTCCAAAATGTCCATCGTCAATCACAAGCTCAGGTTCTACAAGACATAACACAATTTAATATGGAAGGTCAACCGCTCCAGCTACACATCTACAAAAGTTAAGAGTCACCAGTACAGAGTAAATAGACACCACCACCATGAGACATTCATTTTCTGGTTTGTTTCTTAAACAATCAAAATATACAGATAAAATAAGAAATGGGCATGTTAGAATTTAAGAGTAACACTAAAGATATTTATATTAGATTAATACTTGGTTGGCAAAAGTTAAATAATAATAATCTTAAATGCATAATCCAGCAAGTGTTACCATGCAAGCAAATTGTTTTGTGGCAACACAAGCGCAAAGAAATGCTGACAAACTTTTAAAGAACATAACGCGTAACATCTGGAGCAAACAGTTACATGATTAAAATGATGGATCCTGCCTATTAAAAACGTAAAAAAAAACAATAGTATAGAAGTATTGTGTAATGTAATGCGTTGTTTTGCATAGCATGTTAAAGGGATAGTTCACCTTGAAATTAAAATTTGGTATCTATCAGCTTACCCCAAGGGCATCCAAGATGTAGGTGTCTTTTTTTCTTCAGTAGATCCAATTTTGATGTTTTTAGGTCAAACCGTTCTAGTCTGTCAGTCATATAATGGCAGGTATAGGTCACTGTCTCTATAAGAGGGGAAAAAGAACATGCACAGAGAAATCCAAATTAAACAATTCCCCATCGTAACTACACATTGATGGCCTAAGACACGAAACGAGCGGTTTGTGTGAGAAAACGAACAGTATTTATATCGTTTTTTACCTCTTGTACACAACCATGTCCAAGTGATCCGGTGTGTGACGTGTGTGTGCGCGCGCGCGCTCTCGCTCACGCTGCATTCACACGGGGCGTCGGCGTCAACGCTTGACGGAGGGCGTGTCTGAAGCGTGGTGCTGACGCGCCGTCATAGTTACAACAACCAATCACATACTTCTCTGGTGTTGCATGAACGGGATTGGGTATTTGCATGAGGCGATCTGATTGGCTGATGCCTCCATTGGCGCTTGAAAAGTTGCGTCAGCACCACGCTTCAGACACGCCCTCCATCAAGCGTTGACGCCGACGCCCCGTGTGAATGCAGCATGAGCCAGAGCGCGCGCACACACATGTCACACACCGGATGCGTGTGCGCACTCAGATCACTTGGATATTGTTGTGTACAAGAGGTAAAAAACGATATAAATACTGTTCGTTTTCTCACACAACCGCTCGTTTCGTGTCTTAGGCCATCAATGTGTAGTTACGATGGGGAATTGTTTAATTTGGATTTCTCTGTGCATGTTCTTTTTCCCTCTTATAGAGACAGTGACCTATACCTGCCATTATATGACTGACAGACTAGAACGGTTTGACCTAAAAACATCAAAATTGGATCTACTGAAGAAAAAAAAGACACCTACATCTTGGATGCCCTTGGGGTAAGCTGATAGATACCAAATTTTAATTTCAATGTGAACTATCCCTTTAAATGAATGTGTGTTAAATGTGTTGTGCATGTAAATACAGAAGCATTATATGCATGTGTGCTTTAAAATACATTTTTAATGTTGTTTTTAGTGTAAAAATCAACTCAAGATAATGGAGAAAATGATTTTAATAAATTATTTAAAAAACGTATTTCAAAGAAAAAAAGTGTGTTGTGCATGTAAATGAAGCGTTAAATGCATTTGTCCATGAAATGGTTTTTAAATGTAAAAAAAATTTACTCAAAATAAATTTACTTCTCATGTAAAAAATCAACTATTAAAAATTAACACAATTATATAAAAAAATAAAAATAAATTAGAGGAAGGCAAAAGAAAAAAAGGGTTGCTTGTAAACCCAAGAATGCACCAGTGAAAACTGCTTCGCTCTGTTTGTCTGAGGAGTAATAGCCCACTAAATGTTAGGGTTTCTAATAATTAGGTTCCATTAGATTCCCTTAAGTGGCTTTTATTGATATTACATCTGTCCATGACAAATAACACTAAAATCAACATTAAAAACAACATGAAATCAAATTTATTATTTTCTTTAGAACATGCATCAATGATTTATGCATAATCAGACCAGATTCATTAATTTAGAAAGTAAATAGGGATATTTACTTTCAAAAATAAACGCTGCTGGTCTTATTGTGCATGATACACTGATAAAAATAAGAAAATAATGTGGGTAGGGGAAAATAAACTAAAGTCTAGTAATGTTCTGAGAGATAAAATTAAGTCCCACATCACATTACTTTCCAATAGTTTCATTAACTTGGAAATATGTCATATTGCAAAGATGAAATGTGTGGTAAATGTTTCATGCCGTTTTAAAAAAAAGCTGAATTCAGCATGTATCGATAATGCACACTTAGAGTTAAAGGAGACAAACTGATCTGAATGTAATAAGAACGAAGGAAGGAGTCTGCGGGTTGCATTAGACACTCAAACATGTGGACTATTTTGGGATCAGATACCTGAGGGACTCAATGAGCGTGGCAGCTGATGGGTCTCCCATCTATTGACTATGACTTGACATGGCCCACCTGCATTCTGTAATTCCAAATGGGGGTTAAGATTATGGACAAATTTTGGAAAAACAAAGCCCACTTTGGCCATTCAAACTAAAGTCTCACTCCCGAAAAAAGAATATGAGATGTAGTCACCACTTTCTACCAGCCAGCCAGCTGGTTGACATCTGAAAAGTGGACTGATTAGTCAGAAGAAACACATTGGCATTTTTCAGTGTTTAACTAGAGATCTCCAGGTTATTTATATATGTGAAAAAAAAGCTTTGAAAATCCTTGTACTTACCACCTTAAATGAGCTTACTTTTCCACTAATACTTCCCTAACTATGAATAATTGTTTCTAAATTCTTGTTGAAAATATTTCCGTTCTAAATTCTAAAATAATATTTCTGGCTGGGAGATAACAACTGACATGTAAATATTATGTAAAAAGGGCACAGCATGTTAGGAGGGGCTCGCAGGAAACCTGTTCCTGGAATGTCATTCTCCAAGGAAAAAAACAAAGTACTCAGAACTGAGTGGGGTTCAGCTAAAAGAGATTAACAGCTGTGAGGAGAATGACCTGGAAACCCCACACATTCACACAGAAGGATTTCAACAACTTAAACTCTTAAAAAATCTATAACATTTAATTACTTGCACCCTAAGAATTAAATATGATTGAAAGAAAGTCCTTGAGGAATGTTTGAAACGGACATAAACCCACATATCCCACATGTGAAAATCTACAGTCATACATGTATAATAAAACAGCTGAAAAATCACAAATGTATATCACAAACAATAGATACTGCATAGATTATGAAGTGCCTTTAAGAAGCCGTTCACACAGAACACATTTTTCTATGTAAACGTGCTAGACAGACGTGTTTGACCGGTTGTGATCATGTCTCTTGCAGCGTCTTGCGCATGACACAGCGTTCTAAAAACGCGGCACTCAAATTCAATAAGTTGAACTTATAAAAAAAAAACATGTCTTGAGGCCTTGCGCTTTTTCTCCATTCCACTGCCCACGTCTCGCGTTTTTGAATCTGTTCTGTGTGAATGGACTCTAACAGAATTATAAACAACATATATAAATAAATATACAACTGAGGCTGCTCTTTAAAGGTGTTGGGTAATCAGTTCTCCATTGGGCCTTTAAAGGTTAATTGTGAACCTTTCTTGGAATCAATTCTATCATGTTTGTTTACTAGGAAAAGAAAATCTCACCTTGGATTCCAAAATGAATCCCTTGAAATAGCGATATTTGGTTTCACCCCCTCTAGGAACCTCAACGGCTGTTCTCCACAAGGTGCTGGGGTGAGACGAGACACAGAAGATAAATATGTGGGTCAAGGGTAACTGTGCTTGCGCTGGAATGCAAACATAAGATGGCATTGCACATGTACCCATCCTCCTCTGCTGGCTGCAGGGTCACGGCTTTTTGATGACACCAGCCACCCAGGGTTTCACAACTGCCAACCACTGCGATCACCTCACCTGATATAGAAACAAAATATAGTTTATTAATTCTGTCCTTTGTGGTATGCAAAGAATGTTTCTCCAGGTGATACAGTGCAAAAATATGACATTCTTTTCAACACTATCATATTTAAGTATCACATGTCAACATTTGCCAGAAAATACATATAGATACAGGTTGTATTTGTGATGCAATCATGCATGGTTACTTGATAATGTTTATGATTACCAAAACATTTTTTGTATTATTCATTTCTATATTACAACTATAGCAAAAATACACTTTTAATGGTGAGATTTTGTAATACATTTCTTTAATAACATTAGCACATTTTAAAATGTTTTTATTTATTTACTTTTAATGCCATATCTATGCCAAAATCAAAAATATATTATGATAACAATGTAATTTCAATACATTGTTTACAATAATTTAACAAATTAATAACAACAAAAATATACATATATATTAAATTAACAACAATAGCAATAGTAATAATAACAATTATATAGAATATTTCAGTATAATGTATGGTAATAATTCAAGTTAACTTAAACTTTTAAACTTTTTAAAAAAAATGTCATATACATTACATTTAAATGTAATGTATATATATAATAACTTCAATTAATAGCATTATCACATTATTACATTATATAATGCTTCAAATAACATCAAACAATGTACCTAAATAGCTAGAACTATAAAACACTGTAAAACAGGTTGACCTGGTTTAAAACAGCATGCAAAGCGAGTGACTTACAAATCTGAAATTGTACAAATTGTACTTTTTTACTCAAGTTCAACGGGATGTTCTTAGTTCAATGTTGCAATTTCTTTAAACTAAATTATCTCAAAAATATTAAATCTATATAGCATGTGCTATAGAAGGGACGTTATGACTAGGTCAGTCATAGCATCAGAAAACACTCCAACAACTCCAAAATTTCACATTTACATTATTTTAATGAGTTTAATTAGATTGTCTTGATTTTTATTTTATTAATAAAAACTTTTAAAATTAGTAAGTGCCTAAAAGAAAGCCTTCTGTCAACAGATATGCAAATATATTTCACAGTTAAACTTCTGATTGATAATGTAATAATTGTTAATGACTTATTAGTGAAAGTTGTACACTGTGTTATACTTCTATTTAATTATTCCTCTTACCCAGTGCTGTGGTCCCTCTCACTGTCAGAGTGACTTTAGTGCTGTCCATGACTGACACTCAGGCAGCTGGAGAAGAGAATGAAGAGACCTAAAACACAGAGGGAAAGAAGCACATCTGATCTAAGCCACGTTAACAGCATCATCTGATCTGGATTTGCCCAGTGGTCTGATACCTGCCGGTAGAACTGCTGTGCACTTTTAAAGCCCCTTCTGGTTCTTTAAGAATCCGTTACATTATACATGTAACTTATTTCAATTATACGCCCTAAACAGAAACAGAAATATTTTTACTACTGCTGGACGCAATATTAGAGAGGGAAATAATAATTAACCCTAACCCTAACCCTAATATGTCAGATCCTTGAATCTAAACGCGATCTTAAGAGAGTAGCTTTCACCACGTTTTATGAAACTCCACTGTTTGAGTGAAGGAAGCAAAGACAACAAGGTCTGAACCGGCTACAGCCGGTTACTGTCAGTGACAACACCACCCGGTATCCAAGGGTGTTTCTCAAACCATGGCAAGCTATCTACCTAGAAAACACTGTTACGTTCTAAAGGTTATAAAAACGCTACCTAGATAGGGAGCCCACTAGGTTTTGAGACGCAGCCACTATTTGCGGAGCGAAAACGTGTACGATATGTGTAGCGTAAAACGGAATGTATAGCGTACATTCAGTTCGAGTACCACCGAGATAGTGATTAAAAACACGATAAAGTGACAATTACCTGAGTTTAAAGACAAATATCCATCCTTTAGTACGGCGGTAACGTACCGGGAAACGTTAATCGCGCGCTGACGTGCCCATGTTTACATGCACGCGGATCTCTGCAAACCCGGTGTTATGCGACACTGTTAACTGTGAGCCATTTCTTAAAAGAAATGTATCGACGTATTAAGCTTATTATTACTTCTCTCCATTATGCGAATCTATGTGCTGGTTAAAAAATTAAGAAGAAGAAGATTTAAAGGTTAAAATAGCGTTAAGAAGGTCACTTTGTTGTAGGAAATAAAATGAGGGAAGGCTCGAATTGAACAACTCGACTCCGCCTCTCTGCGTTTTCTGAACGCATATGATTGGTGGAAGAAGTGATTGACGTTCGATGGGCGGGATTTCATGGGTGGAGTTCATTGCGCAAGCTGATATCACCACAATGCAGTCAAATATATAATTATTAGTGTAATATAGTAATTAATATTAAATCAATTATGAAACATACATTTTTATTTTTACCTTTTGAACTGAACACAAATAAAAAAAAAAAATTAAAAAAATGATCTACTGGTGTAGTATTTTTATATTGAGAGTATACTTGCAGAAAAATAAATTCACTGCTATAGCCTACAATTGGGTGACCATTACATTTGAAAACGTTTAGCTATCTGTACAGGGTCAGAGGACTTCTTAACAGTTTTCCCGTAGGCTATATTAATATTACAGCTGATGAACCAATAAATAAACAAAACAGATTAAGTTAGTGTAACTTAAAGTAACAAGTCAATCATTATTTTTAATTAATGTTTAATAGTAGGCCTATATGTGTGTGAAATCAAAAAGGTTGGCAAGGTCAGATGAACCTTTACTGTAAAATCATGAGAATACAGTAGACTATTGATTTTCCTAGTGGCCTGCCTTTCAGCAGAACTGGTTGCATAATGAGGTGCCTCAGCAGGACAGAACACAGTCTGGAACTCAGTGTTGCATAACAGAGGTCAGTCAGGCACATGCATGTCTAAGAAAAAGTTCAGCGGAAAACAGTAGGGTGAGAAAGTTCAGCACATCATGACACAAATCCATGCAATGTAAAGATAAACCATATCTTCAGTCATAAAGTTTTGCTGTGTCCTTGATTTCTTTCTGTTTGCCAACGCTGGTAGCTCTTCCTGTTCCTGCGTGAGCCATTGAGAGGTAAAATACAATTGTTCTTTTGAAAAGAGGGCTATTGCTCCCAGAATGGTGAATGCTGTGTGTTTGACAGTGCTTAGCACCACTGAATGGATGGGACTGCAGGATTATAAATATTTAATGAGTCAGTCTCTTTCTCTCTTGTATCATGTTTTCACCCTCCCGCTGTTTGCCCTCGTCTGTGGATAACATAATAGACAGATAATGAATGAAGTGTGTGCCTATAACTGGTTTTAAATGGTGAATTAGTACAGTTGTGTGGTGTTTTTCTTGCTTATTTTCATGCTTGTATTTTCAAGAAAGGAGAAGAAGTGAGAACTCTGGACAACTTCTTTGTGTGGTCATGTGATAAAGAACGCTGAGTTCTACTTTTCTTCTGGAAATATGCTGGGAAATGTGATTAAGGGGTTTTTCTGTCTGAATAAGCATTTTAATACAAAGAAACTTTCATAGAAGCACATGTATATATGTTTGCCTCTATCAAAAGGTAATATTAAGATTCACAATATATTATTCAATATTTCCTTCTCTTTAAATTTGGACTATAATATTAATATGATTTTTGTTACATTTTAAACATTTAATTGGATTTTTATCCATTTATCAATTAACATTTAATTATTTGTATAGTTTGCAGTGCAAGATCTGTCTCTTATTGGGCAATTCAAATGCAAGCAGGTAAATTTGGTGGGCGTTCATATTTTGCAAGAAACAGAAATACTTTGTGTTATATAGCTACACTGTACCTTTAAAAAGATTAGGGTTAGTAAGATTCCTTTTATAGAAATTAATATTTTATTCAGCTAGGATGCATTAAATTGATTAAAAGTGAGACTAAGGACTGGATAAATGGCTGCTGAAAATTCAGCTTTGTCAGCGATAAATTACATTTAAAAATATATTCAAATATTCAACAGTTAATTTAAATTGTAATAATGTCACAATATTACTGTATTTACTAATATTCCATCAAATAATTGCAGTCTTAGTGAACATAAACATCTGTCATTATTTACACATTTCTAAGAGGTGGTTGAGGTTCTAGTATGAAAAACTCAAAAATCATGTCAAAGATTTCAGATTGTGGATGTGTAAGGAACAGCTCCACCTAGTGGAATTATGGGTATAGTGCACTCAATTCATATGCTGCAGTGCAGCCTATCCATTTATGCACACGTTTGCAACATTCATTCATCTTTTTCCTAGGGATGGTGAGTGTGAAGATGAAGAGTCACGGTGTGTAGCCTTTAAACTAAAATACCTCTAATGTATTCAGAGTTCAGTGGAGTTTCATAGCAGTTTGAGCAGATACTGTAATGATTAATTCAAGGCATCAGCATTCGAAGAGCTGTAAAAAGTGTTTGATCTTCAACACATCAACCCTAAAAGTCCTATCCTGTTAGCAGAGTACTAGTTTAAAAAGTGGTCTCTTTTGTGGTTTCTTCACCAAGGTCTGTAATGTTGAGAAAGTTGTGTAGGAACTACAACATTTTAAGCAATTCGAATAAAGCTGATTTGCTCTTTTGTGTCTTTGCAGAGAAATGCACAGATCCTCATTTTGTGAAGCACCACATTTAGATAGATTAATTCTGCAGAAAGTAGAAGCAGAAGCTGACACAGTTAAAAGTCTTTTGGATGTTGTGACATTTTATATCCCATCTCTCCACAGATGAACCAATAGAATCTCACTATTAAAGCAATTCTCCAAGTTCACTACTACTACTAACTAACTAACTAAATAATATTTTTAGTATTTTTTCTTTATTTATTTTATATGTATATACTATATGTATTGGTATATATAGCCAATGAGTTAAAGAGTTTGACTTTCTCTCACACTGATTTGTAGTTTGATGATGTTTTTCTTGCCCTTTATGTAAAAAAAAGTAAAATTAATTACTTTATAACCCTTAATCAAACTCTTAATTTGTATAGATCCAGCAGATCGGCTGCCATGCATAATGTCATCGTCAATCAAAGACAGAGACGCTGCCAGTGTGAACAATAGCATAAGTGTTTTAATGTAGATCAGATGCCATTATAATGGATCTGACATCACTCAGAGTCCATTTGCACTTCAGGGCTGCATGCGGTTTGCTTCATTTGCACATCAGACACTAGACGTTGATGACAAGCCTTTATATGTGACCTTCACATTTCAATTATTTTGAGTGGGGCAAGCAGAGGAGGCTTCGAACTATGCATGCAAACAAACAAACGCAACTGGAGGTCCAAACATACACAGAATAATGGAAACAAAAGCATGTTCACTTTGTTCATCCCATGCACTTTTTGTCATAGGTCACGCACACAAAGAATAACCACAACATAAAAAGGTATCGAAAGCAGAAAATGAGAGATCTGATTAAATACAGTTCACATTCATTTACATGAACAAGTGATGTGATTCACTCTGAATGCTCCCGTTGGCATTTTAAGACTAACTGATGTAGACTGTTCACTGAATTAGAATTAGACTGGCATTCATATAATTGAATAACAAGGACAAGCCAGAGGGCTCGTTTCAATCTTTATTTTGTTCTGTTTCAAGAGACTAAAGTTGAACGGCCAACTTTATCGAAGTTTTTTTTCCTTTCCCGGGTCATTGCGGTTATATAGCACCTTTTGTAACTTTACAATAATAATACAGATAATAATAAGCATTTATGGTCAATTCTATCAAAGGGTATAACAGTTATAGAAATGTGGGATATTTATATAAATTTGTAGCCTATGTAAATATATATTTTTATATAAAGTTTATTTATTAATTAATTTATTTATTCATTCATTCATTCATGAACCTGCTGGAAGCTCTGATCTAAATCAAATGATTTGCGATCCGTGCTCCGAAGTCCCGATCTGAATCAAATCCAAAGTCCTGATCTGAATAGTGAATTTGTGAACCTGTTCCAAAGTTCCGATCTGAACCAAAATATTCACAAACCTGTTCCGAAGTCCCGATCTGAATCATATTCCAAAGTCCTGATCTGAATAGTGAATTCGTGAACCTGTTCCGAAGTTCCGATCTGAACCAAAATATTCACAAACCTGTTCCGAAGTTCCGATCTGAACCAAAATATTCACAAACCTGCTCCGAAGTTCCGATCTGAATCAAATGATTTGCAATCTGCGCTCCAAAGTCTTGATCTGAATCAAATGATTCACAATACACGCTCCAAAGTCGCGATCTGAATCGAATGATTCACAATACACGCTCCAAAGTCGCGATCTGAATAATGATTCACGAACCCGCTCTGATGTTCCGATCTAAATCAAATGATTTGCGATAGCCACTCCAAAGTCCCAATCTGAATCAAATGATTTGCGATATGCGCTCCGAAGTTCCGATTTGAACCAAAATATTCACAAACCTGTTCCGAAGTCCCGATCTGAATCAAATCCAAAGTCCTGATCTGAATAGTGAATTCGTGAACCTGTTCCGAAGTTCCGATCTGAACCAAAATATTCACAAACCTGTTCCGAAGTCCCGATCTGAATCAAATCCAAAGTCCTGATCTGAATAGTGAATTCGTGAACCTGTTCCGAAGTTCCGATCTGAACCAAAATATTCACAAACCTGTTCCGAAGTCCCGATCTGAATCAAATCCAAAGTCCTGATCTGAATAGTGAATTCGTGAACCTGTTCCGAAGTTCCGATCTGAACCAAAATATTCACAAACCTGTTCCGAAGTCCCGATCTGAATCATATTCCAAAGTCCTGATCTGAATAGTGAATTCGTGAACCTGTTCCGATCTGAACCAAAAGATTTGCAATCTGCGCTCCAAAGTCTTGATCTGAATCAAATGATTCACAATACACACGCTCCAAAGTCGCAATCTGAATAATGATTCACGAACCCGCTCTGATGTTCCGATCTAAATCAAATGATTTGCGATCCGTGCTCCGAAGTCCCAATCTGAATCAAATCCAAAGTCCTGATCTGAATAGTGAATTCGTGAACCTGTTCTGAAGTTCCGATCTGAACCAAAATATTCACAAACCTGCTCCGAAGTTCCGATCTGAATCAAATGATTTGCAATCTGCGCTCCAAAGTCTTGATCTGAATCAAATGATTCACAATACACGCTCCAAAGTCGCGATCTGAATAATGATTCACGAACCCGCTCTGATGTTCCGATCTAAATCAAATGATTTGCGATAGCCACTCCAAAGTCCCAATCTGAATCAAATGATTTGCGATATGCGCTCCGAAGTTCCGATTTGAACCAAAAGATTCACAAACCTGCTCCGAAGTTCTGATCTAATTCAAATGATCTGCGCTCCAAAGTTCAGATCTAAATCAAACTATTCATGATCTGCGCTTCAAGTCCTGATTTGAATAATGATTTGCGAACCATCATTTCAGATCGGGACTTCGGAGCACGTATCACAAATCTTTCAATTTGCGAAATGATTTGCAAACCAGCTCTGAAGTTCCTATATTAATCAGAAGATTCTCTAACCCGCTCTGAAGTTCCGATCTAAATCAAATGATTTGCAATACGCCCTTTGAAGACCCAATCGGAATCAAATGATTTGCGATACCATCCAACTACCCCAACATTTTTGCATTTATGATAGACTCCCTATTCTACGTCCTTGTTTTATAACAATAAATAATTGTATGAATGTCTTTCAATTGAATGCTTTCCTCCTGAATGAAAGAAAATCTTACAAAACATTTGAACAGTGTATCCTATATTCTTTTACTAACAAATGTCAATGTCAGAAACAGTTATTTAGTTGTTTTTGCAAACTTGCAAAGGTATGTTTACCTGATGAAAGCAGTCAATCACATTACTATTGTCTGTCTGAATTCTTATCCTTTTTTCTTGCCTTTTTTCTACCAGAGAAGATGTAAAAAGAGCTATAGGGCAGCATTCAGTCAACTTCATTCACATTCATCTTTGAAAGATCTTTGCCCATAAGTCCAGGACTGAAAGGTAAGGTCTAACATTTACTTCTCTCTTCATTTAGTTTCACACAGCAGTGAATGCCGCAGGTCATGCTGGAAAACCAGGCCAATGTTTATACCTCCTCAGATCATATTATCCAAATGGGAGATCATGCCTGTAGCCTCGAGACACGAGGGATCAGTCTGGTGCACAGTGTTCAAATGTCAGATCTCAGTTAAACACCTCTGCCACTGCGAGTTCTCATCTGGATCAGGACTGCAAAGGTAATCGGTGATGTCTGATCGATTTCAGATAGGGCACCGGAGCTGCGATCAGCTGACAAGCGTGATCTCGGAGGGTAATTGTTGAATTAAAGAGGATCAGCAGGTCATCTTTGATATGGAAACTTTTGGAAGGATTGGATTAAGTCACTTAATTGGCTGATATTGTCTTGTAAAGCAGACGGTGATTATCAGCATCTCTCTCATTTCATCACCCTCTTCCTCGAGTCCTGAATCCATCAGATTATCTGAAAGACGGGAGGCTGAGATTATGAACCGTCTGTAAACCAAAGTTATTCTCACATGGTTCTGCAAAAGCTGTTTCTACTGCTGCATGTTTAGCAGATTTCCAGTGTGACCAAATCCACTGGTTTACATCAGTAAAATTAAAAATTAAAAAAATAATATAAACAGTAACTAAAACATATTACAAAAACTTAAACTCATTGTACTTCTGCTAGTTGTCAAGGCAACATGTCACATTTTCATTTAGTTAAACTTGAGGTATTAAAATGACTAAAACTGAAATAACACATTAATTAGACATTTAAAAAAAAAACTAAAAAAACTAAAAATGTCAAAAGCACACAACAAAATTACTAAACCTTTAACTACACACACACACACACACACACACACACACACACACACACACACACACACACACACACACAAACCTAATCCAAAATATTTAATATTAGAATTTTCCCTACAAAAATGTTATTCACATATTTATGTGTTGATTATATACATGTGCATTGACTCAAAATATAGGAAATTGACTGAAAGAAGAAGTTTAGCAAAAATATTAAGCATTTTATTGTATAAAGTAGTTTATTGCACTTATTATGGTGATAAATTGCCTTGTCAGTGTGCTGATAACATGCTGTGAATAATAATATAAGTACCTGAATAAAAACGTCAGGGATTCAATTTTTAATGATGGATTGGCACTTAGTCATCTCTGCTGAAAAAGTAAAACTATAAGATTCTGACCTATCAAGACTTTTGAAAGATTTCTGGATATTGTCACAGTATATACAATGTAGCCAACATTAAAGATTTTTTGAATCTATATATTTTTATATTTATATACATTTTTAATATATAATAAGCATTTGTATTTTTGAAAGAAATTGCTTTTTTATTTTGCCTTTGCTAGTTTTAACATTTTGTCCTGTTATTTGAAGTTTAATTAATTTATAACGTTTTAGATTTACATATTATTATCATTTTATTTATTATTTTTTGTTCTAGTCCTCAAATGAACCATTTATTTGCAGCATTTATTTACCAATATGGATATGTCTGGATCCTTTTTTTTCTGAGATAACTATTTTCTTGCAAGAATGAAAAACTCTCTATATTGTATTGCTCCCACTACATGGACCTTTTGTTCCCAAGAGTCAAGTGTCAACATTTCTATTCAATAAACCTTCCACACACTATTACAGTCAGCTCGAGTCTTTCTCTCCAGATGCTCACGTACTGCACCAAAGTAAGTTTGCTGTGTTGACCTGAAACTGCTGCCTGTGTCTTGGATGAAATATAAAGTGATTTCAGTGGATAAAGGAAGAATAACTTCTCTACTGAGCACTTCTACTGTCTACTTCAGTTCCTCTATTGTAGTCAACATGATCTAGTCTGTCTGAATGCTTCAACTCTCACACATATTCCTCTCAAGGTCTCTATAATGAGATTCAAGGCTGGAAAAGCGCAGATGTTCGCAGTCTTTCTCGGCACCTGTCTGTCTCACTTTGTCATTGTGTGTCTGCTTACTCTATGTATTTCTCAGATCAATTGCTGTGGTACATACAATTACCTGCATGATCAGCCTAATTCAATAAAAAGGTTTTTGTTTAAGAAATCAATTTTTTTTTTCAACAAGAATGCTTTGAATTGATCAAACATGACAGTAAAGACTTGTAAAATATTTAAAAAGATTGCTGTTCTTTTGAAATTTCTATTCATCAAAGAAAACATGAGTCACGGTTTCCACAAAAATATTAAGCATGCGCAACTGTTTTCAACACTGACAATAATCAGAAATGTTTCTTGAGCATAAAATCGGCATATTAGAATGATTTCTGAAGGATCATGTGACGCTGAAGACTGGAGTAATGATGCTGAAAATTCAGCTTTGCATCACAGAAATAAATATTTTAAAATACATTCAAGTAGAAAACAGGTATTTTAAATTGCAATAATATTATATATTACTGTTTCTTGATCAAATAAAGGCAGATTAGGTATTTGAAACATTGAAAATGGTAGTATATTCTTATAGTAAAAAAAGTCAGTTCTGAAAGATGTAGTAATTAATTGCCGTTTACATCTATATCTTTAGATGCACTTTGCAAAATATATCAGGGTTTAATTCAAGTTATGGGTCTGGCAGGGACTCTTTTTATGTTAAAAAGGATGCTATATTTGTGTGTTATGGGACAAGAGAGATGATGCAGTCCCAGATGAACACAAAGAGCAGGTTGCAGAAGCTTCTCATCATTGAATGCATAAAAGAGCAGCGCTTTCACTGAACACCTGCAGCACTGCTTGTACTATAACAGACTGCACGCGGGTCTTCTTTTGCACTATACACCCTTTCAAAACACATAAACTCCTCAAAACTGCCCAAAAACCTGTGGTGGTCACGATTTCCTTCACCTAATATCTATTTCTTTATTTGTTGGATATTCGTCTGATGTAGAGACCCACAATAAGAGAATGATCTGTGTGTCTAATATAAATAAAGCCTGAGGGTGCCATGTTCATATGAAATATATTATTTGATATTGTGAATCCATGAATAACTCTACTTGTGGCAGTTAGTTGTTCTTAGATCTTAAGGAGTTAAAACCAACACATACAGTATTATAATATTTTGCAAGTGTCATATCTGAAGCAGTTTGAATATAATCCTCAATTTAAGCAACTGTAGGATAAGGTTTTTTCTTTTTTTTGACCTTGAAATGCAAGTTCATGATAGCACACTGACTTCTAATAAGGCGAATGGCTTCGGTTTTCATTCCCAAATGTCTGTTTTGGAAGAATGTAAGTTTTTTTTATTGTTATGCTTTAAACGACAAAAACAAAACAGTACGACATTATAAAGCCAGAGGAACAACGGAGAGAAGAAAGAAAATATAAAAAGAAGGAGAAGAAAATAAATTACAATCACAGACATGCAGGACCTTTATATCACTCAACGATTTTGAAGATAGAACACAAGTGGACAGTTTTATTTGCCTTTCTATTTGTACTATGTTGAATAGTACAAAAACAGTTTTCCAATTCTTTATAAACCACTGTAAAATAGGGCTTTTTGTTAAAAAAATAAAATAACAAAAGATTTGTTATTCACATTATCATAATTAAAATATCCAAAAACTACATTTTCAAAATGCAAACTAAAATTAAAGAGTACCTTTTCTTTGATAATAGACACATCATACCATAAGTTTTTCACACAATGCCAGAAAATATCCTTCTTAAGCTTACTGAGAAAATGTTTAACAGTATAGAATTTATGAATTAGTTTGAAAGAGATTTATTTTACCTTGTTTGTAACAAAAAACTTGGGAGGCAATAACCAAACACTTTCCCATTTAAGATTATTAACAAATTTGGACCAAGCAGATCAGACTTAGAAATGGAGAGCAAATCGATTTGTTATTCTTGGACTGTGAAAAACTAATTTTAGCACATATTATATCAGTTAGATTAATTATGGGCATATAGAGCAGATTGCTTTACTGCAGCAACAAATGCACGTGTACAGCTGTACACTGTAATTACGACAGTGAATTCCACTCACTGGACTGCAGGGGGCGCCACAGTCGCAAAACTACATACAAAAAGTAACTAGGATAATTAAAGGGATAGTTCACTTTGAAATTAAAATTTGGTATCTATCAGCTTACCCCAAGGGCATCCAAGATGTAGGTGTCTTTTTTTCTTCAGTAGATCCAATTTTGATGTTTTTAGGTCAAACCGTTCTAGTCTGTCAGTCATATAATGGCAGGTATAGGTCACTGTCTCTATAAGAGGGAAAAAGAACATGCACAGAGAAATCCAAATTAAACAATTCCCCATCGTAACTACACATTGATGGCCTAAGACACGAAACAAGCGGTTTGTGTGAGAAAACGAACAGTATTTATATCGTTTTTTAGCTCTTGTAACACAACCATGTCCAAGTGATCTGAGTGCGCACACGCATCCGGTGTGTGACGTGTGTGCGCGCGCTCTGGCTCACGCTGCATTCACACGGGGCGTCGGCGTCAACGCTTGACGGAGGGCGTGTCTGAAGCGTGGTGCTGACGCAACTTTTCAAGCGCCAACGGAGGCGTCAGCCAATCAGATCGCCTCATGCAAATACCCAATCCCGTTCATGCAACACCAGAGAAGTATGTGATTGGTTGTTGTAACTATGACGGCGCGTCAGCACCACGCTTCAGACACGCCCTCCGTCAAGCGTTGACGCCGACGCCCCGTGTGAATGCAGCGTGAGCCAGAGCACGCGCACACACACGTCACACACCGGATGCGTGTGCGCACTCAGATCACTTGGACATGGTTGTGTACAAGAGGTAAAAAAATATATAAATACTGTTTCGTTTTCTCACACAAACCGCTCGTTTCGTGTCTTAGGCCATCAATGTGTAGTTACGATGGGGAATTGTTTAATTTGGATTTATCTGTGCATGTTCTTTTTCCCTCTTATAGAGACAGTGACCTATACCTGCCATTATATGACTGACAGACTAGAACGGTTTGACCTAAAAACATCAAAATTGGATCTACTGAAGAAAAAAAGACACCTACATCTTGGATGCCCTTGGGGTAAGCTGATAGATACCAAATTTTAATTTCAAAGTGAACTATCCCTTTAATGATCATATAGCATTTTAGTATAAGAAAGTGAGTATGTACAATACTACGCATTTATATAAGAGAACAGGAGCTATTTTTGTGCCATAGCCTACTGTTTTATAGACTGTGACATATAATATCTGACATACAGTATATGCTGTGTGCATGCTGACAAAGCGCTTTGGAATTTCATGAGGAAGCTGTCACACAATATATTCACAATACAACCACCCACCCTCAGACCACCAGCAATATTCTTTATAAATTCAGCAACATAGTTGGTTTTATGATGCCGAGGATCCAAAAAGGAGAAGATTAAAGCAGTATAAAGCCCTCAAAGTGCAGAATCTTCTCCTGGCCACCATCTTTTGTAAGATGTCATCTGCATGCAAATGACTTTGATTAAAGCCAAACAAACCTGACAATATTCTGGGGACCCATCTGAGCTCAACTCAATTAGTAAATCAGCTAGTATGTACTAGACACACTTTGCACCCTGCATCTTATTCTCCCTGTTTATCGTGTCTACATATGCGCAGCGATGACTCTAAAAGCTTCACTCTTTTTTTGACTGAATAAATTATGAACGGGGATTTCGGCTTTAGAGGCAAGATGTCTGTATAATTCATGGCATTCGAGCTTCACAAGCATGATGGATACGTTGTGTTTTCTTTTTTTCAAGCGTGCCAGAGGTCCGATTTCCCCGGGGAGGGAGAGAGATGACAATAAATATGATAAATACCGGGATGCTACAGATATTACTTGCTTCGTGTTCCGGTTTAGAACAAAACAATAGTGCATGTTGAAATCCATTAGTATATGTGAGACAGGGCTATGCAATTATCACTTATTTATTCATGAGACTCATTATGCTGTCTTTAATTAAAATACATTTATCAATGTTTCTCAGAGCCAGCCTGATAACTGATAGTATAATAGCTCAGTCAGATATCTCATATGCCAAACAGCAAGTTTAGTATTCATAAGAAACAGTTTTGAGTTTTTGATTAAGAAAATGTTTTAACATCTGAAATTATACATCTTTAACATATCAAAGATTAATATAATTTCAGTCATTATCTGTGTCAATTAAATGTTAATTAATATACAATAAAACTAGAAATACACAGATGATGTTACATTTGTAACACCCACACTTGATTACAAATGTACTGTGATAAACAGTAAATGACTAAACTCTAAGGTGAATAATTATATTTTGTACAAACTAATGTTAGTCATCACAAAACATCCTAAAGCACTAGAGGCATTAAGAAAATGAAAGACGGTCATTATTAAAGTTTATGTAAACACACTAAGAAGAGATATGGAAAATATGTAGTTTAATAAATGTCGTTAAACTGATAATAAATCAGATATTGTTTTTTATAAGACTACAAAAAAGGTTAAAAAAAATGAAGTACAGATACATGTTCATAATAATGTGTGATTCAAATTATTATTGGTTAAAAATAAAACTGTTACTCTAAAACCAATAAGAAATTTGCTTAAATTAAATGTAAGTTTTACCTTGAAATATCGTAGAAGACCGAAATGGTTATTTCTGAGTGTACAATTACACCTACTGTCCGTTACTTAATTGAATTGTCACATGAAAATTTAATGTCAAATTACTGATCCTTCTCACGCGTGGACCAGAAAACATCGCCACCAGTGCCCTTGTGTGGTTTTGACAGACTGAAATGTGGCCCAGTCCTTGTTCTGTTTGTGTGGATGATAAATCAAAGACTCGTTTAACATTCTGCAGCTCTTAAAAACTCCGACTGCCCCGTGACGGTCCCGTTACCACAGCAACTACAGCATCCCAGGTGCAATCCTTCTGCTGAAACTCAGAGCACCTGTACCAAACATTAGTTTGCAGTTTCACAATTCCCTCATGACACACACCAACCATGAACGAAGTGGGCGTCTGAGAGTTGCACAACATTCTGTCCAATTCCAAAGGAGACTGTTTATTCAATTATGTAGCCTGCGATAATTTACAATAAGCATTATTCAGATAGGATGAACAATTGATTGAATGAATATTGCACTGCAGGATCTTGCAGTAAGTTAATGACTTCTTATTTTTCTTTGTAACTAATTACACAAGATCATGTATGACTGGAAGGTCACAGATATTATTTATAAAATGTCACAATAGGGAAGACCAGGGTTAGTTTTCACACTTATATCTATACTGTTTTACGTAACTCAACACATAAAACTCTTGGGCTGGAAGGGGATAAGCTGAATTTGAATAAAAAAATAAATAAATGCACCGACATCACAGCCGACTCTTCAATGCCATACATAGGCTAGAGTGGGAGAATAGACAATTTCATCAAAGTGGGGGTGGTGGGGTCTCATTAAGGTTTCACATTGGTCGTGACGTAAGCAACTCACGAGCTCAGACCCTGCGTGTCCCAACGCGAGCTCAAAACAGACGCAGCGCGTGCTCCGAGCTGCAGCACGCGGAACGGAGCTCCTCTCTGCTGCTCGAGACTGCAAAGACAAGAGCTGTTCCGGATAACACCAAGAGCAGAAAACATCTGTGTGCATCATGAAGTTTGCGGCTTTAGTCTGCTTGGTTATTTTCTTCACTGCAGGTAAGTGAAATAATCTTAATGTACACAAAGAATCATTGAATAAATCATTTCAGCACCATGGTCAGCGACAAGGCAGTTTGCTGCGGAACAAATAATAGATCACGATGGGAATTTTCTTTAAGCGGGTTTTGCAGGAGTAAAACGCATGGCTAATTGGTGATATTTTGAGATGAATAAGCTTTTGCATTGCGATTTGCACAAATATAATTCAAGGCTTTTACTATCCCAGATGGAAAGTCCATGCCAGTTGAGCAGGACAGCCGAAGAGAGGACCTGGTATGCTGTAGCTTCTATATCTCTAAGAGAAAAAAAACTAAACAATGCATTTATTGTTTTACTCCTTTTGGTTAAAGTATGTACTTTAATTTCAGCTTACCCAGTGTTTAGTTCACATCCTTTCAAAGGCGCTGTATAAGACCGATGATACTCCGCTGCATCCAGAATGCAAAAACATCCTTACACCAGGTACGTTACTTTGCACTGTTCACACTGTGTTGCTTCACTGTGTTATTGAGGAGAACATTTGATTTATTAGTAAACACTCAAATGGAGAATTCTTATCCAGGTTATTCTTGCACAACTCTGTTTGATCTTACATCTAAATCCATTAAATGCATCATTTGGGCATATAACTTGAGAAGAGTCAGCCTACATTATCGTCACAGTTTCTAACCTCAGTACATCATGCTTGGTGGATGAGACAGTTATGGGTCAGTGGTTTCACTCTAAGACTGTGGAATAATTGGATGTATTCATGCAATGCATAAGCAATGGAGTGAAAAGTATTTACAAATCATTTGCATGAGTGTTTTGTGCCCATTTTAATCTCTCCCTGTATTTAGGATCAGGTCATTCTTCAGTTGTGAAACAGGAGGAAGACACGCTAGAACCAGCTCAAGAGGGGCTTAAAAAGCCAAGAGGAGAGTCTAAAGTCAAGGAGGAGGAACTCATTGAGGATCTTCTCAAAGCTAACAAACGGGAGGAGCTGGATGACGAACGTAGCCAGGAAGAGTTCCCAAGTTTTGTTAAAAGAAGAATCAAAGACAGGCGTGAGGAAATGGATGACGAACGTAGCCAGGAAGAATTCCCAAGTTTTATGAAACGAAGAATCCAAGAAAAACGTGATGAACTGGATGATGAACGAAGCCAGGAAGAGTTCCCAAGTTTTATGAAAAGAAGAATGAAAGAAAAACGTGACGAACTGGATGATGAACGAAGCCAGGAAGAGTTCCCAAGTTTTATGAAAAGAAGAATGAAAGAAAAACGTGAAGAACTGGATGATGAACGAAGCCAGGAAGAGTTCCCAAGTTTTATGAAAAGAAGTATGAAAGAAAAACGTGACGAACTGGATGATGAACGGAGCCAGGAAGAGTTCCCAAGTTTTATGAAAAGAAGAATGAAAGAAAAACGTGACGAACTGGATGATGAACGGAGCCAGGAAGAGTTCCCAAGTTTTATGAAAAGAAGAATGAAAGAAAAACGTGATGAACTGGATGATGAACGGAGCCAGGAAGAGTTCCCAAGTTTTATGAAAAGAAGAATGAAAGAAAAACGTGATGAACTGGATGATGAACGGAGCCAGGAAGAGTTCCCAAGTTTTATGAAAAGAAGAATGAAAGAAAAACGTGATGAACTGGATGATGAACGGAGCCAGGAAGAGTTCCCAAGTTTCTATAAAAGAGGCAACAAGCATAAAAGAGAAGATCCAGATGATGAGAGAAGCCAAGAGGAATTTCCCCAGAAAAGACATTTTTCCATCCTTTACAAGCGTGATAATCCCGATGAGGAGCGCAGCCAGGAAGAATTCCCTCATTATGAATATAAAAGGAGTCATCATCTGACCAGCAGAGAAAAACGTGAAGAACTGGACTATGATAGAAGCCAAGAAGATTTCCCAAGTTACACACACAAAAGAAACCCTGGGGCTTTTGGAGAAGAAGAGGATGAGGAGAGTGAGGAAAGAGAGAAACGGATCTGGAAGCCATCACATAGATACCACCACAAGAAAAAGCACCACAAACGCAGTAAGAATGAGGATTTTGAAGAACCAGACTATGACAGAAGTCAAGAAGACTTCCCAAGCTACACCACAAAAGAAGTCATGGGGATGGTGGCCACTACAAACCAAACAAAGACCTGCTGAACGAGCAACTTAATGAGGACTTAAACTCTCGAGAAGAGAGGTCTGAAGAATCAGAAGAGGTAGACGAGAATATCGCAAAGCGATACTGGAAACCCACCCATAGATACCACCATAAGAAGCACCACAAACGGGACTCATCTGAAGAGGATTATGAGGAAAGACCCCTGGAAAAAGGGTATGAGGACTCAGAGGAGAGTGAAGAAATGGATAAAAGGATCTGGAAGCCCACACACAGATATCACCATAAGAAGGTTCATCACAAGCGTGGCGACTCCACAGAGTTCAAGGATGAAGATGAACCCATCTCAGAGAAGACTCACAGTTTCCATGACTCAACAGACAATGCCCTCAAGCGCCATTCACCTGAAGAAGAAAAAGAGATTGTCCATGAGCTTAATGAAAAGAGGCATCCATTAACCAGCCAAGAGGAGGAAGATGAGCTCAAGAAAGGACACCAGAGTTCTGCAGAGGAGAAGCAGGACAGGGAGGCTGCGTTGAGGTACCTTACAAAAAAGAAGAATGAGTTAGAGGAACGTCTACTTAACAAAGGTGATGTCTATGAGAAGCGTTCCCCATGGATTTCCAGAGGATACTACCCTCCAGCCTGGTACAAGAGAGGCCATAAGGTAGATGAAAGTACTGACCAGCACCCCTACCATAAACTAGAGGACTCTGCCGAGACTCTCCGGTACAAAAGAGGCCTACTTACTCAGGAGGAGTCACCCGAGGAGGAAAAGGGTGTCCCCCAACAGAAGCTTCTCACACCAGAGGTAGTCTGATCTATCCAAGTGACAGTACATTTATTACAAGTATCGTCTCCTGAGAGTTACCAGAGGTTACAAGTATTTCTTTCTAAGTTTAATTCTTAATGGATTACCACTTGTTAGGTCTGAAACCATAAGACCTTTAACCGCTAGGCCAATGGTTCCCAACCCTGTTCTTGAAGGCCCCTTAACAATAGACTCTCAGAAAAAAATGTGCAAAAGTTGTATCTTAAGGGGTACAACAGCATTTCATTGGGGCAGTGCCCTTAAAGGGACATCTTCGTACCCCTAAAAGGTTCATAGTACTACCTTAAGGGTACATATTACTACTTTAAGGTATTAATATGTACCTTTTAGGGTAGATAAGGTATAAATGTCCATTTAAAGTTACTGCCCCAGTGACAAGTTGTTGTACCCCTAAAGATAAAGTTTTTTGCACAATTTGTCTGACAGTACACACATTTTTGGCGTCTCCCTATTCTGATTCAACTCAAAAACTTGTTTGTGGAGATGGCAAGTCCTGGAATGTGTGTGTCAAATAAGATATCCAAAATGTGCACTGTTGGGGAAACTTTGGGAATGGTGTGGGGACCAATGCACTAGGTCTTAAAACCTGCTCCTGGAGACCCACTGTCCTGGACAGCTTATTTGTAACCTGCTACAACACACCTACCTGTGATTTTCAAGCAATCCTCAGGTGTCTTTGATTAGGGCTGGATCTAATCTCTGCAGGACAGTGGGACTCCAGGAACAGGGTTGAAGACCTCTGCACAAATGGCCCCACTGAGCCTACATGCTATATTACAAATTGGAATAAAAATGTATTCACTGACCCAAGTCGTTTAGGACAAGACAGTGATGCATTGCAAGCAAAGCACGACATCAACACAATCAAGACTTGCTTCATGGAGCTCTTGAAAACGAGGCCAGATTTTCCACTTGAAGTAGCTTATCTGTATCTCTGCTTGCTAGACTTCAACATGGATAAGTTGCATGACTAAGAAAGGATGTGGGTAGACTATAACTCTTTTCAGTTCTTTACTAAATGCAACTCTAGCTGCACCAAAAAATGTGTCAATAACATTCCAGCATCAATGTCTCTCAAGTGACTACTTAAGCCAAATGTTGTGCTATTACAAGGATATCGGAGTTATCTATATGCCTGGAAACTACAAAGTAATAATGCATTTACTTAAGGGTGTAGAGGGATAAAGTCAGGATGCTAAGAGCATCATTCCTCAACATGACAGTGATATTGAATAACTAAAGGCACTTCCCTATAACGTTCCTACTGGGAATGTGGAAATAGGATATTTCATTGACTAGAGTAACAACATTTCTTTCATTCATAAAGAAACAACTTTTTTGGCAGACTGCAATGATTGCATACATGGACATACACACAGTTTTTAAGCATCACTTAAAAGAGTTATGAAACATAAGTACTGCATTTAATTCTTGTTTTTTCTTTCAGTTAAAAGAACTTGAGAAACTGGCCTCTGTGGATCAACAGATGAAAGAGACAACTTAACCATTCCTAGAACCATCTGAGACATCACTTTCTTGCGCTGCCCGATTTGATTTTCCATCAGCTTTGTGTGTGCTTTGGCTGCTTTAGATGAATGCATTACTATATGTCGTACCTGATTACAACTGTATTAGAATTTTGTTATTGGGGTTTAATGTGAGTCAAACAAAACTGTCTGTAAAAGGCAAAATAAGCTTGATAATGCCATGTGAATCATTTCTCTCTTTATTGCATCCTAAAATATAAAAAAAAACAAAACAAAAAAAACAACAACAACAAAATGCCCATGTACTATTGACTGCAAATTTGAATGCATTTAAGAGCATGCTACTTTACAACTGTGAAAAATGCAGTATGTTTAAAAATTGCTGTTGTTCTTTATGGCTTTCCATAGAATCTCTGCATTGTTTACATTTAATAAAATGTGTAATTATGGGACCAAAGCTGATGAATGTGGTTATCATTTGTGTTTTGATGCTGGAAGCCTTTTGAAAATGATTAAACGCATATAATTGTTGACTTGGGCAATGATGCATTTTGTGAGCAAAACCTGATTATTCGCCAAGTGCAGAGGATGCCGAAAAAGAAGCGCATGTTTTCCATCCTCCACATCTTGCTAAAAAATAAAAAAAAATAAAGATGAGAACATTGATGTAACTCTTAAATGCAAATCTTGTCAAAAAAAAACAAAAAAAACACAGTAGATAACAGACTTTGAATAATAAAGTCGTGCAATTCGTACAGAGAATAAAGCACTGCCTGCATGTGTGAGTCCAACACTGATTTGGTTTCTTCTCACTTAAATAAGTTAAACTAAACTAATTGCCTAGACAGAGCTGTCACATGATGAACTAATCTCATCCAGTTTCAGCCTCTTGGCAACAGGCTCCTCTGATTTGTGCTGATTCCTAGCTTTGGCAGCGTCTGCAGCGACCGTGGTTCCGGACAGGAGATACCCTCCACCTCCACTCATGAGCAGCACTGGATGAGTCCGGTTGGGCAACACCTGAAACAATGATACAGAAGTGAATAAGTCAAAGCCTTCTAGGGGTGGGTGGTATGACCAAAATCTTATTTCACAGCATGAGTCATCTTATATAACAGTAATTATATCACAATGTATCTGTTTTTCCTGGAAATACAACAAAAAAGGTTTACACATAACTGTGCCAATGCAAATTTTAGCATAACAGAGCAAATTAAAATACATTTTTATTTTTTGTATTTTGAACTTGATGTACACTACCGTTTAAATGTTTTGTTAGTTTTTTTTTAAGTTTTATGCTCACCAAGGCTGCATTTATTTGAACAAAAATACAGTAATAGTGAAATATTAATACAATTTAAAATAACCGTTTTCTATTTAATATATTTTAAAATGTAGTTTATTTGTGTGATACAAAGCTGAATACAAAGCTGTTGTGCTGCAATTTTGTGGAAAGTGTCATACATTTTTTTTCAGGATTAATATAAATTTCAAAAGAGCAACATTTAATTTAAGATTTTTTTGTAACGGCATAAAAGTCTTGCTGTGTATTTTCATCAAATTAATGCATACTTGATGAATAAAAGTATTAACTTCTAAAAAAAAAAAAATCTACTGAGAATACTTGAACAGTAGTGTAAATAAAAGAATAACAGCAAATCAAAGTCTGGCATTAGAGCAAAAACACCTTAAAAAAAATAGCACACTTAAAAAAAACTAAAATACATACAACTATCTGTGTATGGGATGCAGTAAAGAATTACCTGGTAATGCCTGAGCCAGGAATCTGTTAATCTGAGGCTGATTGCTCCTCCTTGTTCCCTGAGTTTTGTGTAGCACTCAATCAAGCGGCTGTCCAAAAGAAATCAGACAGTAAATATTGCAGAAAGCAGTTATTAAAACACTTGACTTAAATTGAATATACTAACAAATCGTTTAAAGTGTTGACACCCCATAATATATTTTACTTTTTAGGCTTTCTGGGAACTTGACAACAACTGGCATTTTGACATATTGCTAAATAACATGTTTGGATGAACTGCCTCTCTGTTTTACCTCTCTGTACTGGCAGTACACTACGAACGGTCGTGATGGTGCTACAAACTTCAGCAGACTCAATAACACAGGACAGGGTTGGAAGCGACTAGCAATCACCAGCCTGAAACAAATCAATACTTCAATCAGCTTAGGTAAATTAATTAATTAGGTAAATCACTGGAAGACTGCATACAAAACAGCTTAAAAATCAATACAAAATATGACATGACAAGACCCATCAATATAACCATACATCACTTATATGAACAGTCAGTCACATAAAATCATATAAAAAATGTGCACTTAATCATGTTATGGACCGCTATAGAGAGATTTGAAATGTTTATGAGTTTTAAATGCATTTAGGGCTGGACAATAGAGTTAAAAACAATCTTTTTGCTATATAACAGAAAGCACTTTTTTTTTTATGACAACACAAAAACATACCCATCTGCATTTCTGCCCTCTAATAGAGCAGCAGCTGAAGCTAACTTCTTCCTCTTCTCCTCCATCTTCACCTTTTTCTCTTGAGCCTGTAAGGTTAGAAAGACCAATCAAATATGAATTTGAAATTTTAGAAAAAATCTTTAAAAGACACCTTTTCCACCCGGAGTAGTTAAATTATCCCACTAAAAATGTTCAGAAGTGTATATACAGTCATCAAACAAGTCGTCTGTTTTTGTTTGTTTTGTTTTCTTCACACATTTCACCTCAAGCTGCTCTTCTATTAAACTTCTGTCTCCTTGGAAACCAAGCAGACTTTTGAAAACACTCAAAAGGGCAAATGTTTGATCATTGTGAAAATGACACCAAAACTGAGGGACAGTCATAATTTGGTTACAGAATAACAAATTAAAAAATACATACTTTTTTTAGTTTGTGTTTGTTCAGCTGTTTGTTTAAATTATTTAAAAATATTAAATATTTAGATTAGAATAATATTTTTAAATTGGAAAGTTTTGGGCTTTGATCGAATACAGGAAATTTTAAATAATCTGTTTTTTTTTAGCTTTTCTTCAAATGGACCTTTTAATAATATATAATTATATTTAAAGATATTTAAGTTATATTCTTATTTTAAAAAGTAACATTTTGGTCTAGGACCAAAATAGTTTGTGTTTATTTGTTTAATTTTTTTAAGTAATACATTTTAAGTAATAATCATTATTTAGAATTACTTAAATTCATATTTTATAATGATAAAGTTTAGGTCTTTGACTAAATATAATACATTTTTAAATAGTTTGTGCTTATTTTGTTTTTTGTTTAAATGATCATATATTTTTGTTTAAACAAATAGTAATAATTAATATTTAGAACTATTTCTAAATAATTTTACAAATGTTTTGGTCTTAGACAACAATAAAAGCAAAAGCAGCAAAGGTAAATGATGACGGCATGGGAAAAGTTTCCAAGACAGTTAATATAATTTATAAAAAAAAAATAATAATGATTCAACCCTTGGGACATAAAGTAGTTCCAGAAACATTCAACCATGATGGGAAAATATGCATGTGAAAATCATGTGAAAAACCTTACCCGCTGTTCTCGCAGTCTTTCTCTCTCCGCTCTCCTCATTTCTTCTTGTGGGTCGACGCTGACCTCCATGCTCTGAGGTTCTGAGTTCTTCTCCTCAGACACACCTGAGGTTTCCTGAGAGGACTGGGATCGTCCGTTCCCGCTGCCAGTGGCCTGAGAGTCTGCATCCTTCTCTGACAGATCCAGGGTTCCCGCCAACAGAGCGTTAACTTTGCATAAAGGGAACTCATGCAGCGTCTCGTGGAAGTGTGACGGAAAGCCGAAGCTCTCCATGCCGGCTCTCGTTGGGCCTCCACCGGGATACATCTGAATCACTGAGCCATAACCTGACAAACAGAGACATCTGGATCATCAGTACAGTGTAATAGAGGTTGACTAATACAAGTTTTTCAAACATTTGATTGTCCCCACTGACAATTTTTTTTCATACTATGGAAGTCACCAACCGTTTGGTTACCCATATACTTCAAAATATCTTTTAATGTTAAACAGAAGAAAGAAACTCATACAGGTTTGAAGCAACATGAGTGTGAGATGACAATTCTAATTTTAGCTTGAACTATCCCTTTTAATGAAGTGTGATTACCTCCCATTCTCTCCATCACTGAGCCCAACACAAGTCCAGCACAGGTCTCAAAAACAATGACTTTACTGCCAGCGTGGATGTTCCCCAGAGTCAAAATCTGAGCCAACGTGTCGTACCGCAGGTGACTAAAACAGAGCAATACAGTGTATTTAGACATTTAAACGCACTAGAACAGTGTTTCCCAAACTGGAAAATTATAAAAATGTAAAAAATCATTTTAAAATAAGAACAATCAAAATAAAACTTTTCTTTTTTTGAAGAAAGATTACCTTTACTTGCATGTGATTGACCATTAACCAACATCAGAGAGGTACAGTGTTGTTAATGCTAACTAAGACATAAACTTAATAAAAAAAAATGTAATTAATTGAAATAAAGCTGAAATATATATAAATTAATATATAAATTAAAAATATATAAATAGAAATGTCACCTTGGCAACTGACTGAAATAAAATAACTTAAAGTTGAAGTACTAAAATAGAAATAAAACTAAATTAAAGATACAAAAAAAAAAAAGGAAAAGTGACAAAAGCACATGACAAACTTACTAAAACAAGCAAAAGTGAAAAACAATGAAAACAAAATTTCAAAATATTAATGCATACTGTAAAGAAATAATAATGTATATAAATAATACAAAAAAACACGGGAGAAATGTGACAATGCAAATATGTTTAGAACTCCGTAAAATATTAGCTTAAAACCTTCAAGTAATTTTTTAAGTCAAAGGGATTCAGATGACAAAAAAGTTTGGAAATCCCTTTAATAGTAAATATACAGGTGCTGGTCATATAATTAGAATATCATCAAAAAGTTGATTTATTTCACTAATTCCATTCAAAAAGTGAAACTTGTATAATGTATACATTCATTCCACACAGACTGATATATTTCAAGTGTTTATTTCTTTTAATTTGTATGATTATAACTGACAACTAATGAAAATGACAAATTCAGTATCTCAGAAAATTAGAATATTACTTAAGACCAATACAAAGAAAGGATTTTTAGAAATCTTGGCCAACTGAAAAGTATGAACATGAAAAGTATGAGCATGTACAGCACTCAATACTTAGTTGGGGCTCCTTTTGCCTGAATTACTGCAGCAATGCGGCGTGGCATGGAGTCGATCAGTCTGTGGCTCTGCTCAGGTGTTATGAGAGCCCAGGTTGCTCTGATAGTGGCCTTCAGCTCTTCTGCATTGTTGGGTCTGGCATAATCGCATCTTCCTCTTCACAATACCCCATAGATTTTCTATGGGGTTAAGGTCAGGCGAGTTTGCTGGCCAATTAAGAACAGGGATACCATGGTCCTTAAACCAGGTACTGGTACCTTTGGCACTGTGTGCAGGTGCCAAGTCCTGTTGGAAAATGAAATCTGCATCTCCATAAAGTTGGTCAGCAGCAGGAAGCATGAAGTGCTCTAAAACTTCCTGGTATACGGCTGTGTTGACCTTGGACCTCAGAAAACACAGTGGACCAACACCAGCAGATGACATGGCACCCAAAACCATCACTGACTGGAAACTTTACACTGGACCTCAAGCAACGTGGATTCTGTGCCTCTCCTCTCTTCCTCCAGACTCTGGGACCCTGATTTCCAAAGGAAATGCAAAATTGACTTTCATCAGAGAACATAACTTTGGACCACTCAGCAGCAGTCCAGTCCTTTTTGTCTTTAGCCCAGGCGAGACGCTTCTGACGCTGTCTGTTGTTCAAGAGTGGCTTGACACAAGGAAAGCGACAGCTGAAACCCATGTCTTGCATACGTCTGTGCGTAGTGGTTCTTGAAGCACTGACTCCAGCTGCAGTCCACTCTTTGTGAATCTCCCCCACATTTTTGAATGGGTTTTGTTTCACAATCCTCTCCAGGGTGCGGTTATCCCTATTGCTTGTACACTTTTTTCTACCACATCTTTTCCTTCCCTTCGCCTCTCTATTAATGTGCTTGGACACAGAGCTCTGTGAACAGCCAGCCTCTTTTGCAATGACCTTTTGTGTCTTGCCCTCCTTGTGCAAGGTGTCAATGGTCGTCTTTTGGACAACTGTCAAGTCAGCAGTCTTCCCCATGATTGTGTAGCCTACAGAACTAGACTGAGAGACCATTTAAAGGCCTTTGCAGGTGTTTTGAGTTAATTAGCTAATTAGAGTGTGGCACCAGGTGTCTTCAATATTGAACCTTTTCACAATATTCTAATTTTCTGAGATACTGAATTTGGGATTTTCATTAGTTGTCCCTTATAATCATCAAAATTATAAGAAATAAACACTTGAAATATATCAGTCTGTGTGGAATGAATGTATACATTATACAAGTTTCACTTTTTGAATGGAATTAGTGAAATAAATCAACTTTTTGATGATATTCTAATTATATGACCAGCAGCTGTGTGTGTGTATATATATATATATATATATATATATATATATATATATATATTGAGTGTCCTTAAAAGAATACTTTGCTAAATAATAAATGATGTCCTTATATCAGGTAACTCATGGGTTCTAAAATGGCATGAGGATGAGTAAATGATTAAAGTATTCCTTTAAGTTCACATACCATATTTTCCCTGGTTCTCTGCCGTGGTACATCATGGCAAGCAGTCGAGTGGATGGTTTCAGGATTTTTATGTCACTCTCGTACCTGTACACATAAAGCCAAACAACTTGTTAAGTGATATTTTCCATGTGATTGACAAAATATGAATTAAAAATGGTTTGAACTGACTTTTTCTTTTTCTTCTTGATGTATTTCTCTTGAGCAAATTCAGTTTTGTCCTTGAATGTTGTACTGTTGTCTATGAGCTGCTGGACAATCTCCTTAAACACACATGAATGGACATGTGAGCTAAATATATTTGTAACCACATACGAACACCTAAAAACCTTCATGAATAACAGCACAAATAGTTCAGCCTGCAGTCGAGTGCTATTGCTTTTTTAGACTTTATTATGTCTTTCCATTCAATACAATGATCATTTCTTTTATAGAGACATAATTTTTTCCTCCAGTATTTCTTCTCCTTTCTTTTCTTTTAAGAGAAGCTTATAGTGAAAAGACAATATTTGACCAGTGATCAATTAAATGGCAAAAATCTCATAGACTTGCATATTGAAGGAGTGACTTTAGTCAAATTTTGAGACCAGAAAATACAAAATCTTGTTTAGAAATGTTCTAGTTAACATGCATCGCTAGAGATTTAACTCAAGTACATACCTGGCCTTTTAACCCTTGCTCTTTCAGTGTTTCAATATCATCTCTGGTCAGTTTCTGAGATCTGCCATCATCCACTATGTGTCTATTATCCTGGCCTGCTTCCTTAGAATCTGTGACAGGAGAAAAGAGAAACAATCTCATCTCGTCACCGAGAATATAAATAAATCCAGATACCAGCATAAATCCACAGCATCATTACCCAAAGAATCTCCTGAGTGTTTTGCTGCCTTAGGTTTGAGTGACCCGCCGGCTGCGATTTCAAACATGGTTCCGTACAGCTGCCCGACCGCATTGTCCAAGAAGAACCACTGCTTCTCAAAGATCACTTTCCTGAGAGACCAAAAACATATAGACTCACATTCACATATAGAATATTAGACTCACATTCAACATAAGATTATTAATGATTACTCCTAACATTAATTATTATTTTTTACATTGTTTGCCTTTAAAAATATACAGTGGGCTCCAAAGATCTAAGATTACTAGTTAAAATGCAATAAAATGTTTTAGGCTAATACTTTATTTTCTGTCAGAACAATTTGAGTAAAAAATTGAGTTTAAATATTGACATTAAGTCTTAATATTTATCGTGTTCTCATTTTGCAGATACAGAGAGTGCAGAATGCAATAACGTTACATGTCTTTTTACATATTAATGTTTCTTAAATCAAACTCTTCGAAGCAATAAAACGTTTTATGCACATTATGTATTTTGAATCCCAGACTTTTAATGTGGTCTCAGATTTTAGATCCCCCTTTACAAAAATGAACTTAGAAGATCACATTTAATTCAAGTTTTATTTGGTTAACTCACTTTTTATTTTCGATCTGCACTGATTTGAAGACATCTCCTCTCTTCAGCACTACATAGTCTCCGTAACTGATTCTGATCTCTGCATCGCTGTCACTTACACACTCCGCCATTTACTGCGATCAGCGTGGATAAAGATCGACCGGGGGATGTTTGGAAACTAGTTTACAAACTAACCCGACTCAAAAGTGGTAATGTCTATAAAACTATAAACAGAACAGTAATTTCACACAAACGCTGCTTCTTTCCACACGTGTGTTCTGTCACTTCCTGTTCCGAAAGGCCAGTTAATCGAGCGCTGATGTCCAGAGCCACAGCCAGTCAGGAAGACTAGCAAATCACAGATCAAAGCGATTTTAGTCCGATTTGACATTAGGTTTATACTTTTACAGTCTATGGTTATACTAACAAAAACTACTACCATGGTTATCTGAACATGTATAATGACTATATCACGGCATTATCACGTGATGTCAAGTACTGCCACTGTATTTATTTAGCTGGGTAAAAAATTGTCATGCGCTATTATCCTTACTTAAATATGAATGTGTGTCCAACATAAAAGTGCATATATTGCACGCACTTTATGTATGTAGCCTATAATACAATTGTATCCCATTCGGTACTATTATTTAAAACTAAAGGGCTGATTTATAATAATAAAAAATCATATTCAGCACGTGTTTGACTTAACTAAAATCAAAACCATGAAAACAATACTTTTCGTTACGTCTCATTTTCATTTAAGTACTACAATAAACTAAACAGACTAATAAAACAATAGTTTTATAAAATAAATTAATAAAAACTATATAGGCTAGACATTTTAGAAAGTGACAAAACGCAACAAAATTAATAAAACTAAGATTTAAAGAAAACATAAAATATAAAAATAAAATCTATCTACAAAACTACATTGCACTGCTATATAGTTTGTAGAAACAAATAAAACAGCTGTTAAGTATATTTCAAGTATCATAAATTGTCAGTGCTTGATTATGAATTTCAGTCACATTTGACCTCAAGTGACTGGATTTAGACTATTTTCAGATTTTCCAATCAACTTAATGAAAACAAAATTGCATTAAACAAAATAAAATGTAGTCATTAAATGGAACAATTAAACTGCAAATAATTTTTTTCAGAAAACAAGTCAAAAGCATCTCGACATTTTGGTGAAGCATTTAATGTAAACATATTTACATTCCAAAAACTGAACTGTAAAACACACTTTGTTAGTACACAACTTCAAAGAAACCTGCAATGGGAATCTAGCAACTCATTTAAATCCAAACCCCACCGTATCCCATATTTATTACACAAGTTCATGTATGGAAATGTGTGCTGTAAATTATGTACAATGTTCAGAGGCAAACAACTCAAAAAGACGTCAAGAGTCCAGATCCAAAATATGAACTGAATTGTTTGACTTGTTTACTCTCTTGTGCACAAGGCTTGTATGTCTTAATACTAATATAAAATTACAAATTTAAAAAACACTATGAATTCGTTCTTGCTTTTCTAAAGTTCGATGTTAATTTGAGGTCAGTCTTGTCCTCCCGTGAGCTTGTGGAAGAGTTCTTCATCTAAAGTTTCATTTTGGTCTTTTGAGCGCGTCGAAAGGAAAATGTAGCCTCCGATATATTCGTGAACCACTTTGCAGTCGCAGCTCTGGCAGGAGAACGCAATCGACACGCTCTGGTCAAACTCGATGGTCACCTGCAGAAGCAATAACACACTCATAAATCATATTCACACCAGCCACACAGGTTACAAGGTAGTTTGAAGCACTTTATTCACCTGTTTAATCTCCCAGTTGACATTCCATTGTTTAATGTTGGAGAACCTCCAGGTGGTCACCGGCAGACCTGTTGACATGTCGATGCGGATCAGCCTGTTGTAGGATATTCCCAGGAGCTCATCTTTCTTGCTTCCTCTGAATCTGTGGGACAAAGTGAAAAGATTTGAATCATATTTCATGGTTGAAGAGCTCAAATGCCATATTCAGACTTTGAATGATGTTTCTGAGCAATACCAGGCACAAAAAGAGTCTGTTGTTCAGCAAAATTGTCTGACAAAATGACAATTGTATGTCTAATTAATGAAAACTCATATTCAATGTGTTTGAATTTTTCCGTAACTATATATTTAGTAAAAACATTTGTGAATTATCTGTATATTCCATTTCAAGCATTCTGTCAGCAGTTGATTATGAAATGACAAAAAAGCCAGAATTAGACTCATAAAGAAAGTGACTGTATTTATGCATGCTATTTTCAGATTTTTCAGTCAACATACCCAAACTAAATGACATTAAATAGAAACATTTTTACTTTTAAAAGGAACAACGGCACACTATTAAATCTTTATTTTGATGATGTGTTTAATGCAAACAAATTTAACATTTGAAAAATGTAATATGTATTCAGGCTTGGAAAGATGTTTCCGAGTGATACAAGGTACAAATCAATCTGATGTTCAGCAAAACTGTGTAACAATATGGCAATTTTGTGTCTAATTTATAAAAAAAAAAAAAGAAGAAAAGAATATTGTCAGTGCATGAGTATGAAATTGGCAAAAAGCCAGAATTTGACTCCATGAAAGTGACAGTATTTATGTAGGCTATTTTCAGATTTTTCAGTCAATATACCCAATGAAAACAAAATGACATTAAATAGAAAAACAATTGAACTTTAAATTGGAACAACAGCACTATTAACCCTTGTGCAGTGAAAAAATATTTAAACTAATTTGGTGTTCCCAGTCAGAAATGACTGGCCTTTAAAAAATTGCTTGTAAATCTTTTATTATGCTATATTATTACCATATCTTGGATTAAATCTTTTTGTCAATTTGTTTTTGTTTTTATTACTTTTTGGAACTGACTGGTCGTAGGCCTCATTGATCACAGCCAAAGACTATAGAAATACAAAGACAGTTCACTCCTATACTTATGAAAGGGAGAAAGTGAAACGCGCAATATGGCGGGATAGTCCCGCCTTCTAAACGAAAGAGCCAATCACTGCAGCGGCCGTTAGAAGCTCCGGTTCCCATAGAAACCTGGTGCTGGCCCAGCAGCTGCGCGTGCGCAGTCATAAGCGCGTTGGAGCTACGCATGCGCACTGACTGGTCTAGCCTGAGAAATACACTTTTTAAACGCTATTTGAGCATAAGAAAAAGTGCATAATTGCACTTTTCAAACGCTATTTGAGCATAAGAGCATAAGAGTTCATAATGAACTCCCCCATTCATGGGGCAGTTCATTTCAGATTTTATTGCTGATTTGAAATATGTAATTTAATCGCGAGTTCAGCAAGCCGTTTTTGAGATTTCAGGATTCCCCCATTCATTTAGATAGGACTTGGTCTTGTCTGAGCTGCCCTGGAGGCGTTGCAAATATGGCGGCCGAGTGAACGGACTTTCCTTAAAAGGGACTTTGTCACAGCTTGCACATACCTTTAAATAAAAAAGCATTATTTGTGAATAATTTTGTCAGTGTTCACTCAAAAACTACATTATCCAAATTATCCATATTTTGTGGGCAAGGTGAAAAAGAAAATCCACGACCAGAACACAACATGAGAGTTAAATCCCAGTTTTCATTTTTCAGCAAATAAGCCAAATGCACCTAGACATTTTGATAATGTGTTTAATGTAAACTTATTTAACATTTGAAAAATGTAAATAGTTAGCACAACTTAAAAAAAACCCTCATATTTCATGGTTGGTCTCAAAAACCGTTACTCAGGCTTAAATATCTGTTCTAGGCACAAAATCAATCTGTTGTTCAGTAAAATTACCTGACAATATAGTACTTGATGCCAAACTCAGGCAGGGACTGCCATGCTTGGATAAAACGCATTTTGGCCTCTATGAGGGAAAGCTGGGAAATATTGTTATGGGCCTCCAAGATTCGTGTGGTCAGCTGAAATGAGAAGAATAAAAGTTTTTTTTTCCTTGCAGGAAAGCGATGCCTAAACAGATCTCAGATATCCAGTGCTGTCGTGGCATAATAAAAACGAGCAGCTCAAGCCATATCTTGTCTTTTCTGTGCGTGTCGAGATTGTATTTTCACCTGTTTGGTCTTGTACTTCTTTGCATATCGTGGAGAAACGAAGCACTCGGCATTCATCTCCATGGACTCTACGTCAGGTGCCGCCTGGCCAGGAGGAGGCGCTAGACTCTTCATCTGCAGGAAAGACTGGATGTTCTTCACCTCGGTGCGGTACGAGCTGTAGGCCATCGTCTTTCCTTTAGAGGCCAAAATACAGGCAGCTTTCCACTTGGCATACTGCGTTTCCTGTTTTCAGGAGACAAAGAAACAAATAAATGCATATGCCTCAATTAGAACGTTCATGAAGCTTCTGATTATAATTTAACCCTGTAAAGCTCAAAGTTTATTAAATCTATAATAATATGTTTTAAAATTACATTTAAAAGCTAGTTTTATTATCAAAACTCTTCAGTTTTAATTGTGGGGTGCAAAACATATAATGCAATGCAATAACAATGATGATTGACAGGTCGTTGACAAATAAACCTGACAAATCATATTTGATATTCATATTTTACCAATATTTTCTAAAAAAAAAATGCTGTATGGATAATCAAGTAACCTAATTTTCTTTATTCATCTTTAAATATTCATCTTGAAATATTAATAACAATATAACAGTTTATCTTACATTTAAGATGAAAGATTTCACAGCAAAAGCACACAATCTGCATAAAAAAAAAATAACACTCACATTGTCGCAGCGAATATAAATCTCGTTCATTCCATCAGCTGCTGGCAATAACAGCTTGAGGCCAAACTTCTTCTCAGTGACGTTGACATCAGGAATGACCTCACATCCTGTCCAATTAATGATGTATTATCACTGATGCATTGGCTGTATTAAAATGTATATGAAATGAATCTTTTCTCTGATTGGCCGCTCACCTCGTAGATGGAGCTGCTCAATGGGTTCTTTATTCGCAGACTCTTTGTTTTTGTAGTAAGAAATGCTGGTGTCCCTAAAAACAAACCAGTACTCCTTATACGGCTTTAATGTCAATCGCTTGGGCCTGTAAAGCAAAGAAATGAACAGGCAATTAAACAAAGCACTGTATAGTGTGTCTTACTGCAGACTAGACACAAATGTCCCTGAACACGACTGACAAAAACGCTGCAAAAACTACTGTTTTGTACATGGAACTATAGTTTATTTTTCAACAGATTATTCATTAATAATTTGCATAATTTTAAAAGAAAAAATCTGTAACAATTAAAAAATGTATTTGTCTTGACCAATTTTAATAATCTTAAACTCACCTAAACAATTTCAGTGTATCTTCCAGCTTTGGAATGTCAGTGATATCTTCCTGAAAAAGTTCAAGAAAAAGTTAATACTCATACACTACCATTCAAAAGTTTGGGGTCAGCAAGATTTTTAAATATTTTTGAGAGATGACTCTTATAAGGCTGCATTTATTTGATCAAAAAAAAAATATTTTGTGAAATATTATTACAATGTAAAATAACTGTTTTCTATTTAAAATATTATATCATTTATATAATAAATTCATTTCATATTCATATATTCATTTATTTCTGTGATGCAAAAGCATTTTCAGTATTATTACTCCAGTCTTCAGTATCGCATGATCCTTCAGAAAGCATTCTAGACATTCTAATATTTAATGGAAATCTGATACTTTTTTGATTATTTGATGAATTAAAAAATTTAAAAACAGCATTTATTTGAAATAGAAATATTTTGTAATATTATAAATGTCTCCACTGTCACTTTTGAATATAATGCATTCTTGATGAATAAAATATATATTTTTTTCAAATACATTTGTAAAAATCTTACTGACTCCAAATCCTTTGATGTTAGTGTCTAAACTAGCTCAAATTTCAGCCAGATTGATTCTTTTGTAATTAGCACAATTATCTCTCAAACAGCTGATGTGTCCCAAAAACAGGCTGGATATTAATTTAATGTAAGTATCATTGCAAAGCCAACATCTTTATGAAAAAAATATAATCATAATATCATAAAATCACTGATACCAGGATCTTATCAGCATTCCGTCCTTCCAGCGTAGATTCTAAGTTTGAGAGCGCAGCCTCGACTTCATCAATCTCTGGTTCATTGGAATTGGTCAGTGGCTCCGTTGATAAAGGTCAATTTACAGATGCGATACTAGAAAAGATTCAAGTATTTTACATCTGAAACGCCAATTTAGATGCATAACAATAAAACAGCACCCATAACTCATTTGGTTAGTCAATAACTGTGATTAAGATGCTGACAAATTACACATTTTACCTTTCAATTTTAATATATGGGTAAAAAATAAATTGAGTTTAAGTGGAGAATTAACATGATGTTCATTAAATAACTAATCAAGAAGATAACTTTATCAAATGCTAACCTCACCCATTGTGGTTTTCAATGCAGTTACATTAACACTGCTTGAGGCAGGAGTTTGAATTAATGATTCAACCAGCAAATAATGTGGAAAACAGGTGGGGAAAAAATCCCTAAAATATTTGTGCAATGCATAATTCTATCATCTGAGAGGCAGTTTGTGAAATACTTGATCTGCTCTCTCATGGATTGTTTTTTTTCTGTTACAGATCTACAGACACTCTCACATGAAGTCCTCACTAGGTTTGGTTTGGATAATGAGCACCATGTTCACCTATACATTATCTCCTTGTGTAACTTAACGCTATCTTGTGTTAGCTGTTGAATGTCACGTCCTTTGTCCTCAAAGTAATTCATCTCATAGCTTCAGGTGAGAAAGAACGGCACTAAAGAATTGACCATAATTCAACACCATCTACGCTATGTGCTGCAACTAAATACTACGACACATTAAAGCATATCTGTCAGATGAGCTAATCAGGGTTACGCTTAACTAAAAATGAAACCACGAATGCATCTATAAATTAAAGAAAATATTTAAAAAAATATTTTATTTCAGCAAACTGCCAAAGGCAACATTTCTCATTTTCATCTAGTTAACTTGATGTACTAAAGTAAGTAAAACTAAAACTGAGGGGGGAAAGTATACAGAAAACAACCAAAAAAACTATAAACTTTAAGTAAAACCAAAATAGAAAATATTAGAGGTAGACCGATTCATCGGTTTTGCCGATTAATCGGCACCGATAGTTGATTTGCAGAACAATCGGTTATCGGCAAAAATCCATGCCGATAGTTTTCGGTGTTGCTTTTTTTTTTTTTTTGTGTTGCGTCTGTTGCTGGAGTGGATGAGAATGGTCTGCTATCATTATACAGTATGAGAGCGGCCTAGAGGCGGAAATCACTGACAGCACATGTTGTTTGTTTTGGCATGTGACACTGCGCGCTGCACAGAGCGGGAAACTTCAAACGCGCATTTAAATGCAGCCGACAGAAAATCCTGCCGCGGAACAGAGCGCCAATCACATAGTTTCCCATTAAATAACATTATAGCCTATTTGTCCCAAATCATTGTTAATGTACATAATGACTTCGCCCTAGGCTATAAATTATGTATTGTGCATTTTTCAGCAAAACGTTTGTCTTTCCGTGGCTCTAATACAGTCTGTATGCTTCATATAGAGAGCTGTAATACAGATCGCGCTTTCTCTTTCCGTTTGCTCTGTTATTTAAACACCGAACTTCAAACTCATTTATGACACATAATTCATTCTTGAAGCAAACTTATGTCCGTTTGGTGATTAAATAAACAGTTTTAGACCGCTGCTTAAATTGAATGTGACGCGTCTGGTGTGTGTGTGTGTGTGTGTGTGTGTGATACCCGTGACTTCTCCAAGACGCAGCGCTGTGCTTTTGCACAGTGTGTCACTCACTTGCATATTTGTTTATATTTTAATTAGATAATCATGCAGTGTTCTAAAATAGCAGCAAATAAAGAGTGCACATACAATATCAATAACCTGTGCATGTAATTTTAATATGGCCTTTTGTAGGTATTTCAAGATGGCCATCTTTAAGCATGACTGTTGAAATGAAATGGTAATACTTAATAAGAGTCCATTTGTAACATTAACGAAAGCTGTAGAAGTATTGTTCCTTGTTAGAGTGTGTTCATTTCATTTCAACATTTACTAATAGGCTTCATTTTTAAATTTTAAAGTTTCTTTTAACATTTGTAAACTATGAAATAACTTTAATAATCAATATAGTAATAAATATTAATACTAAATGTTTATTCATTTATAAAGTATAGTTCAGTACTGTTACTGTTTTTTTTTTAAATAGTAAAGCTCTATTTAGTTTTCATTCAGTATCTATTTTAAAAACTATCGGTTGATTAATCGGTATCGGCCAGTGTGGTCCAACCTAGCTATCGGTATCGGTAAAATCCACTATCGGTCGACCTCTAGAAAATATTGTAAAAAGCAGTTCAAATTATGAATAAAATAACACTGGAGCCAATTACTAACTTTTCCTGCTTTCTGCAGCTCTGAATTAAACTAATGAACATAAAATCATGGAATAAGATCAGTTTGTGTTGTGAACTGGCATCCTGTACCTGCAGGGATGCAAACATGAGCATCTCTTCTTCAGTGCAGTCGATCTCCTCCAGCAGTATCACCCATCTGGCCTGTTCATACAACTGTGTGATTCTCACAGCATCATACTATAAGAAGAAAAAAACTATTTCATTCAAATTTAGGCATATCAGGGCCATCTAATATTGTCGTCTACAAACATATAATGTGGTAAAGGAATAGTTGTTTTCTCACCTTTGGGTTGAGGTCAAAGAAGCAGTGGTACTTGAATCGCAGCAGGAGTCTGTCGTTTTCCTGAATTCCTTGCTCCATCAGCGAGCGAGAGGAATCCAGCCACCTGCAGAGCAACATCTCAGTTAAAATACACAAATGCAGCGACCGAAACGCAACTGATAAATAAAAACAGAAATACACATAACCAATAAGCCATCAAATGCTATGCTACAGTGATTTTACTATAATAAATGGATGTTCTGGGGAATGAGGTGAAATATAGCTTGTATAAAACAAATAGCAATACGCTAAAACACTTCTTTAATAAATTAAATATTGTATATACTCTCAAAAAAGGTACAAAGCTGTCACTGGGGTGGTACCCTAAGGTACAAAAGTTAAAGGTTACATCTTTGTAACTTATTTATCCCTAAAAGGTACATTTTAGTACCTTAAAAGTACATATAAGTTACCATTTAAAGGACACTGCCCCAGTGACTGTTTTGTACCTTTTTCTCTGAGTGTGTATTTAAAAATAGTACCATAGTCTGTTAGCTTAACTATGTCAACAATATAACAATCAGAGGTGCAACAATACAAATGGTGCAACTGGTCACAGGTGTGTGGCTATTGTAACAACTTTAAATGGTTTCGAATGAATGTCCAATCAGATTTTATAATCAAATCAGTGTTATAAACTTAAAAATGAATATAATGTCTATTAAAACGATCATACACTACAATTCAAAAGTTTAAATAAATTAATGCTTTAATTCACCAAAGATGCATGAAATGCAAGTGACATTTATAATGTTACAAAATATTTCTGTTTCAAATAAATGCTGTTTTTTATCTTTCTATTCATCAAAGAATGTTTCTTGAGCAGCAAATCAGCATATTAGAATGATTTCTGAAGGATCATGTGACACTGAAGACTGGAGTAATGATGCTGAAAAATCACAGGAGTAAATTACATTTTAAAATATATTTGAATAAAAAACTGTTACATTAAATTATAATAACATTTCACAATTTTTAATGTTTTTACTGTATTTTTATGGTCAAATAAATGCAGCTTTGGTGAGTTTAAGAGACTTCTTTCGAAAAAACGCTTGCCGACCCCAAACTTTAGAATGCTAGTCTAAATTTGTCTGTCCTTTCTTACCCAGCATTAATTGCTGCTTTATCCTCCATGGTAAGAGGCTTGAAGAGTTTGGCCAGTTCCTCCGGTGGAAGGTTGGGTTGGCAGGCCATCAGAGGATTCTCGCCGAACCACAGACTGGTGGAAGATGCAGGCGACCCGCTGTCCGGGTCATAAGTCGGAGTCATAGTTTTACTGTACAGACCCAGGGCTCCTGTACAAAGCATGAATGTAAACTTGTAAATTAGTGTTTAAGACTTACATGTTTATCCAAACACAGTTGCTTCTGTTACACAGAAACAACAACAGAAATGTTTATTATATGAAGTGTTTAAGACATGTACAAAACATGTAATATTAAATCAAGTGTTTAAAACATGCACAAAACATAAAATTCATTCATAATTTTTACATTTATTTTATATTAATTTCTAAAGGAAAAAATAACGCATGGTAAATACTGTAAGAGTGTATATTTATATGAATATGTATGTATGTGCGTGTATATATATATATATATATATATAGAGAGAGAGAGAGAGAGAGAGAGAGAGAGAGAGAGAGAGAGATTATTGGTTAATGAAGTGTTTTCATTGCAGTTTTTCATTGTAAAAAAAACCTTCTTCAAAAACAGCAATAAATACCTCCTGCCATGTCCATGGTTAATATCTCATCAAAGGCTGATTCTGGGCCCTTGTCTTTTTTCTTTTTCTTTTTTTGATCATCTGGTAGTTTCAGAAGAGAAAGTTCTTCTGATCGTCTAATGTCTGTGAACAAAGACGGAAAACATACAAAGTTTTGTAGAGAATAGACTAATGTGCAGAAAGAAATCATGAAAAATTGCATTGCATTTTATTCACATGTAAAAACAAATTATTTGGAATTGTAAAAAATTACCAAAAAATATTTCAGCAATCCATAAATATTACACACACACACACATACTGTATTCTAACCATTTTAAAATTTGAAATGTATGTGTTAAGTATTAAATTAATATATGATAAGAAATTTATGTATAAAAGTTTGAATGAAAAAAATTATAAATGTTTGCTTTTAATGACAGCGTCTATAGGAGCTGTTGTATCTAAATTGCACAAAATGACAAAAATGACAAATCTGTATTACATTTACACATTTGATAAAATATTAATATTATTTTCTTGTTAGCACTTTGTTTCATATGCTACAAAAATATTATATTAATAAAAATGTATGATATAATAAATATTTTCGTTTTTACTTGTCCTTACTGAGTGCTTTGCAGATCTCAGCCACGGCTTTGAAGACCACACAAGAGAAGCTAACAGGGATCCGGATGGTCTTCATGTTGGGCAGCTGGATGCAGAAGGGTTTGTGTTGTGGAGTGTAGCGCAGGTCAGCGTCCGCCTGGACTCCATACTTATCCAGAGTCCAGTGAGTCTTCAGCAGCCAGCAGCTCCTCTTCTCCCACCAGATGGCATGATCGGACCAGTCCTGAGGAGCCTCTGACACACAGACAACCACATACTGTGAGAACCTGAGTCTGAGACAGTAAACAAATATTGTATAGAGCTCCAAAAGTACAAAAAAAATAAAACACTGTTCACTGCACTTTGCCCATGGCAGTGTTGGACTTTGCGCCACCACTTTATAGATGAAGTTTATTATTATATTAAGGAGGTGAACAGGAACGTATTTATGTGGAGTGGTTTAATGTGTCGTTACACTATAACCATGACGTTACACCTGAATAAATCGGTTCAAACCAGTCGTCCCTGAGTAATACAAACATGTCTGATGACATCACAATTCCATATAAACCTTGATGATTCCTCTTTTACTCACATTTCCTTCATCCTTCTGCAGTGATCATCATCTGACTCACTCCTGTAATTACCTACTAAAGAAATCCTGGACTGTCTTTACTGTAATGCACCTATTAAGTTGACTATAAACACATTGTGTTCAACCAAATTAATGAATGGCCACTGCCAATAAAAGACCTTCATGGCAAACCATAATATTTAGCAACTGGGTCATCTGATGAGTCTGTAGAGGAGAGCAGGATGTTTTGCTAGCGTCTCTCTTTGGCTGACAGAGTCACACAGTGAACTTCAGACCCTGCGCCTGCAAACAACACCTGAGTCAAAGAACAATAGCTCTGAGCACGAGGTTATACAAAGATACGCAAGGCAAACATGGGCGTACCTGAGCATTTCAACCAGTGTTTTACACTCTAGAACTGCACTGGGATTTTAGCGTTTACAAACAAAAATATGTTCTAAGAATGTTATCCTAATGTTTTCATTACATTGTGAAAATGTTATGTCTCTAAACATTCAGAATATTTAGTTTTTAAAAATGTTTTCTTGGTCATAAAAGGAAAATTTCACATATCAGTTTACAAACATTATCGGAACTACTATTTGTTCTCTGAAAAAACATTCTATGAACTATGTATAAATAATGTATTTGTGCTAACATTTTAAGAACATTATTAACCAGACTAACAAATGTGCTATTAAATTACTGAATAAAAGTTTGTTCATAACTTTGAGAGAACCTTGCCAGAAAGTTCTGAGAATGTTTCCTGTTATTTGGGTAGATTTTGTTGTTGTTGTTGTTTTAAAAATGGGTTTCCCATAAACTCTGACTGCTGTTTTGATTTTTTTTCAACCCATTTGGACCTTACAAAACCTTACTTTGAAGAACGTTTGATGTGTTCCTTCCTAATAATGCTGTGCTTTTCATAATTGCACTAAGATCCACTTTTAATTAAAATTCCTGAATTTGTTTTCCAGTAGAAAACAAGAATTAGCAACAGAATTGCAATTAAAAATTTAATGAAATAGAAATTGAACGCTGTAAGCACAGTATTAATAAACATAATTTTTAGTATGAATTGCAAATAAATGTTTTTATTCACACAACATAAGAAGTTTTTTCAGAAACATTAAATCATATGAATAATAAATGTTTGGGTCACACTTTTTATTTTAATGTCCAAATTCTCGCAATTAACAAATCATTAACTACAACTTTTATGTTATACATAAACTTTTTATTACTAGATTTATATTATAAAATTATCTGTAAGATGGAAAATATATCACTTTGATACAATTTTCACTTAATTAAATTGAATTTCACTTAAAAATTAGTAACACTTAATTGTTGAAGTAATTGTGAATTTTTTAAGCAGAAAAACTTAGAGAAATCTTTTTTTACAGTGCATGACAAAATTGAATGCGTCAAATTTTTTTTACTTGTTTTGATAGTACTGATAGTACTTGTTTTGATAGTTAAAATAAATACCTTCATTAGTTGAGAAAAATGTATTGTACATACCAAGGTATAACAAAATAATAAAAACAAATAACATGAACAAATCACAAAACAAAACATGTGACTAACTTACAATTTATCAAATTCCACTTCCTGTCATTCGCATTCACAATTCAACATCCCTTGTGTCAATTCAAATTCACACTCATGAAATGAAACGGAGCTGATCTTTATATTCAATCTGTTCTGTTTCTTCAACACAGAACTCTGTAAATTACTCACTGATCTTCTCCACAAGTTTGAGCATGAGACCCCCGACGTGAAGATCCCCCTTGACCTCGCAATTTAAACTTCATGCCCTCATCTCCCTCACGCTGGTCCACCTGGATGCTGAGCTCCCAGGAGTTGTGTCCGTACTCAGCAGCAGTGGCCATGTTCCTGCCTGAAATCAAATCACAGACAAACACAAACAGTTATTTCAGTTGCATAAATTCACTATGATAATACTGTATCCTAAGAACTAGTCTGACCAACTAGCAGTTATTCAAGCTGTAAAATAAATCTTCAGATATCTGTTTTTACGTAACTGACTTGAAAAAGTTATGTCCAGTCTTAAAGAAAAAAAATCAGACGATTTACTTGAAAGACTAGTCTAAGCATTTATACAACAGGCCCAGGCTGCACTTGCATCATACACTCTTACTAAAAGTTATTTACTGGCATCCATGAAACATTTTCAATGCGCAAAAGATACTTCATAGTGGAAAACCTGCGGCAAAAGTATAAAATTAGCCTAATTCTGTGGGAAACCCACGGATTTGGCAACACTGTGAGCAGGTACGAAATTCCACGGAAAAAGTGGATACCTTTACGGCAGAAACAAATGCACGTGTGCAGCTGCTGTAGGGGACTCCAAAGTAAAAAAAAACAGTGTTCTGCTATCTTTTTAAAATCATAATTAGTTGAATCACTTTGTTGAATGGCTTCTGTGTTTTGGAATATGAGCGCCTGCGGCTTTGATTGTGCTTTTTTTTACCTCTGGTCACTGCACACACTTGATGACAGAAGTTGATTTTTGAATAAACTATTCCTTTAAAGTCTCTAATGACAACATGTTCTTAAAGAAGAGGGAGTGACAGACAGAGAACTAAAGGTACAGGGTGGAGGAGGGATGTGATTACAGAACAAGGGAGACTTCAGCTTAAAATTCCTGACAAGCAGAGACAAGACCAGAGGCAGAAAGAGCAGAAACAACAGAGGACATCATCCTGCTGTCTGCTGGCTTGTACATCAATAAACAACAAAGCCCAGGTCTTACACACACAAACAGTCAAGTTCTGCAGTGTAAACTACAGAGGGTCTAAAAAGAGTCTTTTAATGTGACTTAAGATGGGAAAGTATGAGTGTTTTTTTTAAAGATGCATTTGAGTCCACAATATTATTATTTAAAAATCAGGTCTGTCCATGTTCACTAAGAAGTGCGGGGGAGGGCTGGATGTTTGACTAGATTAGAGATAACACACAAGCTCTGAACTAACAAGCAGCTCAAGGCTAACCTGGTACGTGAGTAGGTTAACATGTCCGCAGGCGTAGAAAAAAAGAAATTACACCTCCCTAGCGAAACAGACAGATTTTAACAAAAAGGACATTTCTTAAGATAAATTCATCAGCTCATGATTGCATTTGAAAATCATATGCAAAACATAAATGAGGACTAAAAAAGAGCCGTTTTTCTTATATGCACTATACTTAAGAGGCCCAAGAAAATAACATAGAACAAAAAATGCTGATTTGAACGATATATACTGTAACATCAAGAACTTTTCAATCAAATAAAGCCATATATAAAAGAGAATACTGTTGCAAACTTGCAACAACAAAAAATAGTAGTCTTTAGTAACGTATCTCTACTGCAATGATAATAGGCCTACAACAACAACAAACCTTATTTATCTCAGAAAAGTTAATTTTGCCAAGAGTACAGATTATAGGCCTATTGAAATGTATATAATCCGATGTTTTACATAATATGAAACATTTCTTTAATAGGTATTTAATATCAAACTTTATCTTTAAAACTTATTTTAATCAAGTTCGTCCAATAAATAAAATGCGTAAGGGCAAACGAAACAGCAAACGGTTATAATAATTTAATTTAAATGAAACTATACGCTGAATTATTCCACTTACCTGAATGCGTTCCCGAAGATTTTCCCTTTGGAAAGTGAAACACATCTCCTGTCCAGGTGTGCGCGCTGGAGGAAACCCCGCCCAGAATCCTACTACGGCGAAGGCTGGGCTCATGAATAATTAATTAGGCAATGTAGCAGAGCTTACAAACTCTCCAATGACGAAGGCGTATGTTAATTGCGTTCGTGTGACGTTGCACTATTCGATTTCAACGCTCAAGGCTTGTTTTATGAATATTAATACTGGGTTATAAAGATTAAGAACACAGTCTTCACCATAGTATCGTCCGTAAATTCGCGCCCGGTGGGTACAGGAAGAGCACGTAACGGAAGTGACTAAAAAAACCCCAACGCACATACCTGAACATTAACTAAGTTGTAATTGTTGCTCAAGCTATAATGACCACATAATGACTAACTTGTGATTTTTACACCAGTTCTAGCCAACTGTAAAGATTTAAACCGGATTATAGCAGTATAGACGGTTATGATATGTTTAATACACAAACTACAAAATTACAGTTTAGCACAAAGCCACGTTATTTAAATCAAAAAGCCCAAATCTATATTATGAAACATCGAGATGATAACAGACAGTTTGGCCCAATGTAGATATTATTTCACAATAGTCTTAGTAAATATATCAGTGATGGTAAAGAAGATGTTTGATGGTGATGTTCACGTTTATGATCAATAAACTGAATTTAAATGAATCATTTTCAATTATTTGAACAAATTTATATTTAAATCTTTACAAACACATTTGCTTTTGTATTAGAATTTGTGATAGTGCGTCAGTTCATCTGTCCAGCAGAGGTCAGACTTAGCACTGGAAATAATAAAACACCTTAAGATTACAAGAAAAAATTTCATTGAACCACTAAACATAATTCATATGCTTTTTTCCGGCCATATACCTTGAAATAGCATTCACATAACACGGTATGTGAATATGGTAATCATGCAATACCGTAAATAGGCTATTACTCATTGATGAGAGAGAGGGATAGGCTACATGACACGCTTTATGTCACGAAGTGGGAGGAAACTATTAGTTTATAAGAAACAGACAGCCTGTTAACAACATTTCCATATTCATACATACTTATAATTTGTTCTTAAGCAATTACAACGTCTCCATGAAATTTTAATCAATACAAAAATGCGCTAAAATATTTCTATGCTGCGTTTCTGCAGCGCAACACTAGGTGGAGCTGTACAGCTGGTGTTGTTCTGCAAGAGTTTAGCCACAATTTCAGCTGAAGACTCACATAGTTTCTGTCTCCCTATGGACATTATTTTATGGTTTGGTAAACCTAACACGGAATGTGGACTTGACCAAAATATCAAGTGTCAAGGCTCAGGCTAAAGACCCTAAATACGAGCCGTTAAAGCAGACTCCCGTGGGAGAAGTGTCCTCTTACGTTTATGCTAATTCAAACCATGTCCAACGCTTATGATCTTTTGTTTTCTCTTTGAAAACGTTGAGACTTGTGTTCAGATTCCTACTGGAACACCAGCGGGAATTTTTCATCATAAAGAGGACAGGTGACCCTTTCTCTGAACTTGAGCAATTATACTCAGTTTATTATAGTTTGATCGGGCAGTCAGCGGCATCTGCGTGTCAAATAGAGAGTCTGTGTGGATCCTTCCAGTGTTAAAACTCAGGTCGGGTCCGATTGCGATCTAAAACCTAAATTCCTCCACACGGAGGCCGGTGGGATCAAGCTACGCTCGCGGTGTGCTCTTTCTCTAAGTGGATCAGTCCATTAAGAAAAAAGAAAAGAAAACATTGTTGTTTACATCCTCCGTATGACCTCATTTGACCTCTCCGCTCCAGCATTCCTGCCATAGTTTTGACATTTAAGCGCAAGTACACGAGGCGGACAGGGAAAACAAGGCTTAATCACACCCGAAGGGCGAGCGGGAGATAACTAAACAACTTCTTAACCTGAGAGTTCAGGGAGGTGATGGATGCCACTCCATCTGCGCATCAGCCTTTTCATTTTCTCTTCTCGCCTTTTAAAGGCGCTCCCTCTTCCTGCGAACCCGGAGGATGATTCTTTGAAAATGTTATTTTAATAATTACGAACGCCGGGAGGGCCTCTCGCCGAGGTCCTTTCATATGAACTTGAGTTTTGATGCTCAAATGTGTTTCCACAGCGGGATGAAGAAGCACGAGCGCAGAGCCACAGGAAACCGAGAGAGGACAAGAAAAGCTCTGAACCTGTTTGAAGTCTTATTTAGTAGCTAACAGGGAACGTTCTCAAAACATTGGTTAACGTTCTGACAGGGTTATTATAGTTAACTAAAACCTAAACTAAAACTAAAATTCTTAAAGTTGCCTAAATGTCGTTACTTTAAATAAAATAGATGAAAAAGCTCCTGTTTGAAATCTTATTTAGATAATAAGATAATAGTTAATGGCGTTTTAGAATGAAAACGATCCTCGTTTACACTGGCGTTTCCGCTGGTTTCAGAAACGATCTGTTTTAACACTACACATCCGAAAACGCATGTCATGTGACCATTCATGCAGGTACAACCATAGATATGTATAGGTAGATTCCTATTATTTAGATGGTGGACGCGTCTACGTGCTTGGAGCGGTCGAATGGGGAATCTACCCATACATATCTATGGGTACAACAATGTGCATGATGTTATTGTTTACACAGTCGTCAAGGATACGCAGAGAGAATGTGGGCAGCCACGCCACCGTTTTCAAAAGTCTCCGTTTTGGTCCGTTTACACTGAAACGCTACCTCGGAGTTTTCAAACTAAAACGAGATCTGCAGCGTTTTCAGAAGTCTCTGTTTTCGACCTTGAAAACGCCAGATAGTGTAAAGGATAGGTGTAACCGTAGCAAAAGTTATGCGTTTTAAAACAAAAACGCACTAGTGTAAACGGGGCCTTAGTAGCTAATAGGGAATGTTCTCAGAACTTTGGCTAAAGTTCTGGCAAGGTTATTATAGTTAACTAAAACTAAAATTCTTAAAGTAAACTTTGAGTTACTTTAAATAAAATACACTCTTAAAAAGGAAGGTGCTTCACAATGCCATAGAAGAACCAATGGTTCCATAAAGAACCTTTAACATCTGAAGAACCTTTCTGTTTCGCAAAAGGTTCTTTGTGGCAAAAGAAGGTTCTTCAGATTTTCAAAATTAAGAAAGAGATGATTCTTTAAAGAACCTTTGACTGAATAGTTATTTGTGAGACCAAAAATGGTTCTTCTATGGCATCGCTGTGAAGAACCTTTTGAAGCACCTTTATTTTTAAAAGAGTGTAGATGAACTGTTTGTTTATTTCACTGGTTTGCACTCTATCTACCATGTGCCTTATGCTACTTTATCTAAAAATATATATATATATATATTATACATGTCCTTATTTGTATATTTGTAATAGTTGCATTTTATATATATATATATATATGTAAAAATACAGATAAATACAAATCAAATATATATATATATATATATATATATATTTGATTTGTATTTATCTGTATTTTTACGTTCTACTGTTAGTGTTTAGTGTTATCTGTATGCACCAGGGAGTAAGAGAGTAACGCAATTTCAATTCTCTGTATGTATGTACGGTACATGTGGCAGAATTGACAATAAAGCAGACTTTGACTTTGACTTTGAGATGAAAAAGCTCTGAACCTGTCTGAAGTCTTATTAGGGAACGTTCTCAGAACATTGGCTAACGTTCTGGCAGGGTTATTATAGTTAACTAAAACTTAAATTTAATTCCTAAAGTAAATTTCATTACTTCAAATAAAATAGACGAAAATATTTTTTTAAAAATCAGCTAATTGCCAGGGCAACATTCTTTCTCTCTCTTTTTAATTTAGTTTTACTTGATTTATTAAAATAACCAAAACTAAAACTGAAATAAAACTAAAGAAAAAAAAAAACACAAAAATCACAAACTAACATTCTTCTAGTAAAGAAATGTAATGTTTGCTGAAAGTTTCTGGTCTTTAATAATGTTCTCAAAACAAAATTTTGTTTTGGTCTTTAATAATGTTCTCAAAAATGTTATTTGTACATCATTCATGATGTTTTTTCCCAAAATATTTTAGTTGGACATTTGTCTAAAGTTTTTTAAAAGTTACTACTTGTTTCAGAACATTCAGAGAACATTTAAAAGTAACATTCCCTAAAACATAAAATAGAATGCTCCCTTAATATTCGCATAATGTGCATAACGTGTTATTTAAGTCAAATAGATCCATATTTATGGATCCCAATTATTATTTCACAATTGTCTTAGTAAATTGTCTGACTAAAGTTAATGACCTTGTTGATGAATAAAAGTAATTGGAATTTAAATTAATATTGTTTTATTAATTTGTATTATTATATGAAGAACACATTTGCTTTTCTTATTGTAAGTTGTGATGGTGAGTAGTTCATCCGTCTAACGTTTTTTACTTGTATCAGAATGTTCAGTGAACATTTAAAAGTAACATTGCCAAAATGTTTGCAAAATGATAAAATGGAATGTTTCGCATATGCAAGTAAAAAACATTTCTGAAACATTTAAAAAACAGGACGTTCAGAGAACATTTAGAAAATATTCAGAAATAATGTTTTTATAACTTAACAAGAACATTAGCAAAATATTCTTAGAACATATTTTTGTTAGCTGGGGGTTCTGACCAAAACATACTGCAACCAAACCTGACGAGTCTCTCCGAGCTAAAACACATTTACTGTGGTAAAGACAGCATTGTGCAAATGTAGTGCACCGAGGGCTGACGCTGAGAATTACGGTTCACAGACTCTAAGCAGTGCAGTACTTTCTAGTTAAAACTGATTTATGCCGTCCCGACGTTCCCACACTCATTATTTGTGTACAACTTCAGTTTTACAATGTGCCTCTGCTCTCGATTAGCGATGAACCCCCTCTAGATTTCTTATTTACAGCCACAGATTTAATTCAAGTCAAACATGTCAACATGGCTTAGGAAACAGTTGAGATCACTTGTGTGCACGGATCAGGCTTGGCTAAGTAAATATTGCTGGCCTGTAGTGAAAATAAAGCCCGGCTCAGGTTACGATAGAATTAAACGAGCAAATGTTTGCTGTAGTGACGTTGGCATGTGCGTACACCATACAATTATTCCACAGACCTCACTGAGTGAGCTAACTGTCTCTATCTCGCACACACAAGCACAAATTACATAGTACAACCACGCGTATGATGATACATGCTCGGTTACTGGACTGAATTTCAGCTAGAGGAGCTTAATATTTAGATTGTGGAACCCTTAAAGCAATAGTTCAACCCAAATGAAAAGCTTTCTTCCATCTGTGGAATATAAACAAAGATATTTTGCAGAAGCTGTTCTTTTTTATACCTTAAAAGCAAGTTGGAATAGGGCCTGTCAAAACAAATGTCAAAACAGCACTATTAAAGTAGTCAATACTATTTATATTTCTATACATTCATACATGTGTGTGTATATATATAACACTACCATTCAAATGTTTGGGGTTCAAAATATATATATATATATTATTATTATTTATTTTTTCTTTAAAGAAGTCTAATCAAGGCTGCATTTATTTTATCAAAAATACAGTCAAAACAGTAATATTGTAAAATATTATTACAGTTTAAAATAACATTTGTTTTATTTGAATATATTTTAAAATGTAATTTATTCCTGTGATGCAAAGCTGAATTTTCAGCATCATTACTTCAGTCTTCAGTCACATGATCCTTCAGAAATCATTCTAATATTCTGATTTGCTGCTCATAAAACATTTCTTAATATAATTAATGTTGAAAGCAGTTGTGGTGCTTCACATTTGTGTGGAAACTGTGGCAAAGTTTTTGTTGATAAATAGAAAGTTCAAAAGTACAGCATTTATTTATATACATGATAACATGATAAACATGATAGAAGATAAAAAGAAGAAAAACGTGATGTGGGTTTGAGCTACATAAGGGTGAGAAGATGGTGACAGAATTATTCCTAAACATAAACTATGTTTCTAGACAGTCTCTTAAGCATGATTTATATGCTTTTGAAGGTGTTTTAAACAGGCGTGGAGTAGGTAGAAGTGATAAATTTATACTAAATACAACTTACAAAAACCACCACCACAACAACAACAACAAAACAAGCTATATAACAGAGTAAACAAACCTAGTAAACAGCAGCATTAACATAATGCCTTCCTAAAATTCTAAAAAGATGTACAAAGTTGCATCAGTGAATGAGTTTTTACCTGTTCCTTGAAATAAATTGATTTGCTAAATGAAATGACCAATGCCACATCTGAAAGAGAAAGAACAATTAGATGCACTTTAAAAAAATAATAACTTCAAACTAAAAGTTTGGTGGATACAACATACAGTACACAAACACACTAACCAGTGGGTTATACTTAGATCTATTTCGAATAAAAAAAGTTCCCTCCTGCATATCTGCATGCTAGTCTCTGAGTGCTTAAAGGGATAGTTCACCCAAAAATGAAAATTCTGTGATCATTTACTCAGCCTCAAGTAGTTCCAAACCTTTATGAATTTCTTTGTTCTGCCAAACACAAAAGAAGATATTTTGAAGAAAGTTTGTAACCAGTCTGTTTTGGGGCACCATTGACTTTCATAGTAGGAAACAAAAATACTATGGAAGTCAATGGTGCCCCAGAACTGCTCTGTTTCCCTCATTCTTCAGAATATCTTCCTTTGTGTTCAGCAGAACAAAGACATTCAGACAGGTTTGGAACTACTTGAGGCTGAGTAAATGATCACAGAATTTTCATTTTTGGGTGAACTATCCCTTTAAAGCAATAAAAGCCTGTATGTGTGACAGTCTAATTTAGGAAACGGCTACCCACGCTGGATCCAGTGCTATACGGGGCTGAAACGTTCAACACTGCCTCTCTGCAGACCTCTGCCATGTTTCTGAAACCTTACGAAATGAAAGCCAACAGGGGGTAGTGTGCAATCATTCTCCTCCATCTGGCCTGTCCACTTAAATTAGCCGGGCCTTGCATCCGACGGCATCTGTTTCCAATATGGTGCAAGGACGGAAGGGTGGGTGCTTGGCTTTGCAGCGGAAAATACAGCCTACTGTACTTTTAAATAGCCCACGGGAGAAGCGGGACGGATGTGGTACGTATATCGCCTTATCCCCAGATTCCTTGTTGCTGGACTGCCACTTCTTCGGCTTTGAAAGATGTCAAATGTACAATTAGGGAGGAATTCGTGTAATGCCATCTGTGCACGTGAGCGCAGCTCTGGTGGCACACGTTTCCCATGTCCCCTACGCACTTTGCTTTGAACGCTTGCAAATAAGACTTTAAACATTACTGCTTGCATTGATTTAAAAGTGCTGCTGCTCCTTATAATTCAGACTTTTCATTCAAATATTTTTTAATTGAACTAAAAGGGCTTTTTTGGAGCAAACTGTATGCTTGTGCACCAAACTGTTGGCGCAGCAGTGAAAAAAATAAAAACACTAGGCTAGTGACGTTATCTTGACATGGCTACAGATGTGAACGAACAAAGCCTTTATATAGCAGTCACACATCACTTTACGCCTTTGCTCGAACATAAATATTCCTGTTTTTACACATGTGCACATTCTTACGGTGCTAAATCATAAATCCATAGCCTTTTTTCCTTTTTAACTTCTTAAAGTGAGGAAAGGCAGTGAAGACAGTTCTGGACTGCTTAGACCAGCAGGTTGGAACTCTCATCCAGTGATGCTCAGACATTTCCTGTCCCACAGCAGTCTGGCTCAAACCGCAGCTTTAGCAGAGCTCTGCGGTAAACATTTCTGACATTATACAGAGACAAACCGTACAAGAGCTACTTGCAAGATTCTTGCTGGGCACCAAACCTTTCTAATAAGAAATTTGAAATGTGGTTCAGTTTTATGTGAATTCTGTCATCATTTACTCACCCTAATGCCTTTCCAAACCTGATAATGTTCTTCTGCGGAGCACAAAAGGAGATAATTTGGTCATGCAATCACTATGCAATCTCAAAGAAAGAGGATGCAATCTTTCAAGCTTCAGAAAGGACTTAAAGAAGTGGTTCACCCAAAAATGAAAATTTACTCACCCTCAGGCCATCCAAGATGAGTTTGTTTCTTCATCAGAACAGATTTGGATAATTTTAGCATTACATCACCATTTTTCACCATCAGATCCTCTGCAGTGAATGGGTGCCGTCAGAATGAGAGTCTAAACAGCTGATAAAAAACATCACAATAATCCAATCCATCAATTAACGTTTTGTGAAGTGAAAAGCTACGTATTTGTAAGAAACAAATCCATCATTAAGGCATTTTATAATAAACCATTGCTTCTGTTGAAAATATGAGTCCATAATCCATAATAACGCTTCCTTCAGTGGAAAAGTCCATCTTCTGTTGTCACATCAAATTCCACCAACATACAGTATTTGTTCATAACTGTTTTGGACTATTTTTGCTTGTAAACAGTGCATAATCTGTGCATATTTATCTCCTGATTCAAACAAGATGATTTTTTTCTCTGAAGAAAGCAATATTATGGACAGAGGACTCACATTTTGACCAGAAGGTTTTAAGTTTAAAATGTCTTGATGGATTTGTTTCTTACAAACATGCAGCTTTTCACTTGACAAGACGTTAATTGATGGACTGGAGTCATGTGGATTACTTGTGGATTATTGTGATGTTTTTATCAGCTGTTTGGACTCTCATACTGACTTGAATAGCCTGAAGGTTAATACGTTGTCAGCAAACTATTCCTTTAAAAGCACTACAAAAAAAAGAAGGTCCATTCAGCTTGTATGCAAGCATTCCTGAAGCTCAAATAGTAGAGCATGGTGCCAGCAATGCCAAGCCCATGGGTTCAATATGCATGAACTGATTAAAATATATACTTTGAAAGCAATGTAAGTTGCTAAGGACATAAGCATTTGCCAAATGCATGAATGTAAATATGGCAAATATGCTCAAGTGCAAACTGAATTTAAAGTCACTGTTCACTATAATCTTTCTTTCCAGTGAGATTTTAACTTGAGAACCATGGATCCATTAGTTCAGTGAAGTTCATGAATGAATTATTCATTCATTGAAAACATTGGACTCAAAAACTAGATTTGGTCATGATAGCACAGCCATAAATAACTACTTTTAGCACCGTTTTATGGTGCTTTTATATCCCCTTTGAAGTCTGCAAGCTCCATTAATTTAATAAAAAAGCAACTTGAACTTTAACAGTACAGTCCACTCAATAAAGAAAGGGTTTGGAAAGAATAACAAAACAAACAAAACAAAAATGACAAAATCCTAATTTTTTGGATAACTACTCATTATAGTAGCCCAGTAAATAAGCCACCGGATTTGTTTAAACATCTTGACAAATGAGTTAATGTTCAAATGGTTTGTAATTGTTTGTTGTAGTAGTTCACATATATCTCAGCAGCAAGTTAGCGCTAAACAAAAGATCGCTGTGAAAAATGATTTGTTGTTGTACATGTCTCAAGGGACGCCACGCACAGAGTGCCACACTGAGTCGTGATCTCAGACGCAGGGCTGAAATGGCAAAGCGAGGTGTTGTGTCAAACCATCTGGAAGAGATCTGGCATTTTTCAAAATCCATTTTTGTTTATCCAGAGGCAAAGACACACATACTCGAAGCGGCCATACAGTTTCCAATGCTGAATGAATGAATTCCATTTTTCCATTCACACTCAGGAAGGAGATGCACTGCAAAATCTGATAAGCCTGATGACAAATCAGAAGAATTGCTGACAAGCTTCTGACATTTTTTGGCATGGCTTCCCAGAACCCTCCATGCATGCTGAAATGTAGATCACTTTGGAGGGCTCCTCTCAGCACAGAGATACTCAAGAAATGTGGTAAATAGTTTTTTTTTTTTTTTTGGGGGGGTAGAATGTGCTGTAGGGCTGCAACAACATAAAAAAATAAAATAAATGAATAAATATATATATATAAAAAATTCAAATAGCTCAATTAAAAAAAAACAATTTAATGTAATTAAAATAATAATTTTTAATTTATTATTATTATTATACATACATTTATTTTTAAATGTATTTATTAAAATGTTTTTAAATGTATTTATTAATGTATTAAATGTATTTATGTTTTAAATACATAAAATATTTTTTGTCTGATTAATCAAAAATAAAGATCAAATTAACTGATTATAAGAATAGCTGTTGGATACATTCTTGGTTTGACCATTGTTGTTCACACTGCTTATATATTTAAATTGTTAGAGAATGTTATAAATTTAGCTCACAAAATGTGCTGTCACTTGCTTGCCTTAACAAATGCCACTCATGCAACTATGTTTATATTTGGGGTAAAATTATTAGCTGCAATTTTGAAGCTGCATAGCTTGCTGTCAATTTTTGCTTTAAGTTTTGACTTTTTAATAATAATAAAAAAATAAAATAAAAAAAATGTCCTTCACAATGACTGGTGTAATGAATGCAATGGCTGAAAGGAAGACATTCAAGCAAACCAATGATCACGGACATTTTTGGAATGAAAAGAGAATTATTTAAAAAGCTAATATTGAAATGAAGAATCATATAAAGGGGGACCTGACAGACAAAAACAACAACAACCGTAAACTGTTAGCTGCAATGCTTGAGGCAAGAAGTGACAGGAAGTAAGATTTATGGATTGTAATTTACTCTTCTGTGGTAAATTTGTTTCCAAGCTAGGAATAAAAGTAAATATTTGAATGTCTCGCGCACTTTATCGAGTGTCAGTTGAATTTCTGCCATGTCCTGCAAGTTTAGACATTTCTAGTGCTTTTGGAGTTGTGGTTCCTTCCTGTTTCTATAGCCATGGTTACAGCCAACTAATCCACAGACATTTGTTACAGTTGTGAGTTTTGAACTGCAGGTTGCGGAGGGCAGATTTCTCACACATGGAGAAGGAATTCAGACCATTGAAAGATCCCCGTCCCACACTGTTTTGAGATTAAATACTCAGATATATATATTCAAGTGTTCTCCACATGCTTCGGGCCACCCTATAGCAAGACATCCCCACATTTTTCAGTCGGATGGCATGTCAAACTCATCTGCGGTCATCTTCAAACGAGCCAAACGCCTCCGGCCTCCTTTGTGTTTATGCGCCACCTGAAACATGTTAAAAGGTTTCATTTCTCATTTAAGGCAAGCATCGTTAACGTAAGCTGTTTGTAAAATATTCACTCCACCTTATATTTGGAAGTCAAAGGTCAAGAGGATCCATCAGCGGCAACATGAGGATTATCCCGTTGACATTCCAATTTCGGAGTCTTTTCTCTCTGACTCATGGGAGAAAGGTCTTGCTCTCTGTGCTGGCAAGCCAGGCATCAAGGAGCAATTACTGTCGCATTAGGGATCATCATGACATGCTGCTCAAATACACAGAGTAGCTACTGTTTTCATCTGTTCCTTGAATGCACGTCCATCAGGTAGACACATTTAGCCTGTCTAAAGCCCGCCTGGAGAACTTTGAAGTGCGCTTGTGAGGAACAAAACTCACAGGTGTCCTCTAGTTGAACCTATCACAAACGATTTAGCACCTCTTGGCGTGATTTCACTTCATTATTCACGTACCCTTCCACTGTCCTTTTAAGAAGAAATATGGCTACGGTATATTCCGTTGATGGGATGTTATCTTTGGCTGGCGGAGAGGAAATGATTTTATCTTCCCCCTTCGTTATATGCTGAAATATTCACTACAGAGCTTTGGCTAATGATTGCTTCTCAATTACGCAGCGCGTCATGCAGTTTGTCGTTTTGCAGTTACTGCCACTGGATTCACAAATAAGATGTAAGTGATGCAGGATTTATCTGCTTTGCACTTTAAATGTGTTGAAATAATCGCTACAAATCATTTGCTAATGATTTCTTTGCAATTACACTGAATTATTATGTTGCATTTCAGAGTTTCATGGAGTTTGCCCTTTTGGCAATTGGAAGTGCCGAAATAAGTAATTATCAACTTTTTCATTAAATTATGTGCTGAATTCCTGAGAATTCCTGTGCTGAAAAGCATTTTCTAACAATGGGTTCTCCATAAAGTTGTGGCTTTATTAAGCATTTCGCCAGAAACCTATGAAAATATTGCAGTTTCAATGTTTCAAATAAAACCATTTGCTAATGATTGCTTCTCAGTTATGATGACTTCCCATGTTGCATCACAGTCTTTGTCAGAAACGTTTGTACACATTTGTAAAAGTTCCTGTACAAAATAATCACTACAAATTATTTGCTAATGATTTCTTCTCAATTACACAAAATCAATGATGTTACATTGAGTTTACAGACGTTTGCCGTTTCTATAACTAGAAGTGCTGAAATTAGATATTTTCAGCTTTTTAATTAAAATATATGTTGATTGACTTTGGTAAAGCATTTGCTAATAATTGCGTCTCGATAATCCTAAATTTTGGCATTGCACTATGCAGTTTGTCAGAAACATATATAGATGCAAAGAAATGTGAAATATTCACTACAACACATTTGCTAATGATTGCTTCTCAATTATGTAGAATTATCAAGTTGCACCATGGAGTTTGGAGTTCCTGCCACTGGAAGTACAAGACAATCATAATCAATCAAAATCAAATATTCTTTATAAATCATCAGATGAAAATTGCTTTCAACCATGCTAAATTATTGCATGATACATTTTTGTCAGAAGTGGTTGTAGACAAACTACTTATTTTCAGTGTAAAACATTTGCTAACATTTGAGCTAAAATATCATGTCACATTATGGAGGTCATTAGAAACGCCTGCAGACGTATGCAGTTCCCGCCACTGGAATCGCAAATAAAACTTAAACAACAATGGACTTATCAGCTTTTCCTTTTTTCTTCAAGTGAAAGAGCATCGGAATTCTTGACATTCCTGTCAGAGCCGGCTCTGGTAATGGATCTCAAGATGGCAGGTCTGTATTGTAGCAGCTCTTCTGAGATGTTCTGGGATAGCTCTCGGCTTACAGGAACCTCCCTGAAAATGGCCTCAGGTGCAGGGATTACCGCTCTTCTGTGTGCTGAACAAAACCCAGGCCGAGTTTCCCCTCTCAGCACCAAATCCCACAATGGGAGTTTACATCATAACCACAAGAAAGAACTGATGTCTCACCAAACAATGCATGTTTATCTGACCCTGGACCTCGCGGGATCGTGCACAAAGTGACTTCTTAGACTTTCATTATTTGTGGATGCAACGAGAGAGGATTGAGCGATTAGATGATGGTCCTCGGGGTACAGCGCGTCAGATTGGTTTTTGTTGTGCCATTTATTGTCGCATTCTTGAATGAAGAAAGCGAAACGAGCTTTCGCTGCATCACCAGCCTTCGAAGTTAATGTTTAAAGCTGAAGTTCACTTTAAAGTTAGCGATTAAACACATCGATCCACGATTTCACAGACTCTTTATTCTTCTGCTGCTTTCGGCCTGGGTAATGTTACACAGAAACCGGAACCTGGTGAAATATTTGCGTAATGGCACTGGAATGGGCTTTTAACCTATACAGCGCTCGGCGTTTAGTCAGTGGTCACTCGGACTGTGATTTTACCACAGCGGGCCTTGAAACCATTTCCGCAAACACATGGCATCAAGGCTGTCTATGGTAACAATTAAGCCTTTAAAGATGCCTGGACACCCTGAAAAGACAAATTAAAGCCCATCCTTCCTATACACCAACCAGCCCACAATGTCTGGCGCTGGCGACCCCGTCCCAGAGCTTTCATCCCGATCGCTCATCTAGCAGAAATTGATTAAAGGCCCTCTAGATTACTTCCTTTTCACAAAGCTATTATTTTCCAATAACAGGAGTCCAGATTGAAGACTGTTTAACCGTTGTGTCCCTCCGCTCATTCTTATTTGTGTTTTTGTTAGGGGTAAATGAAGCGGCATCGCTGTTTTTCTCGCTCGTCATCAGGCTCTAATACCGGAGCTGCTCGGGTAACATTAGACGCTTAAACGTCTCTGAGCACCAGACCTGTCACGGCTCTGAGTGAAACCAGTCACCCTCCAGACCTCGGCACAAAGGGCCCGGGTCACAAAAGGTTCTCTGAGAGAGTCTACTGTTGTATTTAAATGCTTTTGAAGTCACAAACAACAGAGTTCATCTGGATAATAGTGGTCCCTCATGACTTTGACCTCTCTGAGACGAGATTCCCCCATGACTGTAAGGCTTCTTTTCTTCCTACCGCTCCACTCATCACCTACGAGTCATGCTATCCCTTCCGGGGGTCATCGGCAGGGTTAGTGGGGTTAAAGGATCAATGCAATTTCTGCTGCCCTTAACAATGGAAGCAGACTTGCTGTTCGGGGATTAAAAATGTGGAAGTGAAACAGACTAACTGGACTATTAGCACTAGATTAGTCTGGCAACAGAGGGAAAAGTTGGCTGCCTAAGAAAGGAAATAAAGAGGATTATGATGTGAAGCAACATCTCAAGTTCTTGTTATGGTTTTTCAAAACAGGCATGTTAGGAATAGGAATACGTCATGCTTTCTGCTTAAAGGGATAGTTTTCTTGAAAACGAAAATTCTGCCTTTATTTGTTCAGAATCTTTATTACATTCTTTCCTCAGTGGAATACAAAGGTCAATTTTTGAAGGATATCCTGGCCACTTTTTTTAATACAGTAGAAGTGAATGAGGACCTGTGCACTTAAAAAAAGTAGAAAAAAAGTGGTCGATATGACTTGTAAAATTAAGTCATTATTCTTTAAAAATACATTTAAATTTTGAAGTACTTTATCGGCATGATTTTTTACATTAATATTGCCAAATTATATATATATAAAAATAGTTAAAAATAAAATGAAATAAAATATTAAAATTAAATATACTAAAATAATAAATGATAACAACAAAAGCTTCACATCTGCCCTTGATTTTCTTGGAAAGTTCATGATTTAGTTCAAAATTTTGTCATTAATCGCTCAAAAAATATATCTGTTGTGAATAGATTAGAACAGTGAACAGTTACCAAGCCACCAGAGGTCAAGATTATGAGTGTGTAATGACTACATTCTGGTCTGTTCATTCACACAAAGGTATTGTATGACTTCAGTAGAGTTGGAATACAGAGCACAAGTCTTACGGTCTACTTTTAGGACACTTTCATGGTGCTTTTGGATTTTTTAAATTTCAAAAAGCCAGTATGCATTCATTATAATTGCACAGAAAAAAGGCCAGCATATTATTAAAACTTTCTCCTTTTTATCTTCCACAGAAAAAAGAAGTAAACGTTCATTTTTGAGTGTATTAATCCTTAAGAATGAAGCTGAAAAGACAGATAAACAGCTGGCTGACATAAAAGATGAAGATAAAAAAGAATGAGACACTTTGATTTTTGAGAGGAACACCAGAAGAACGCTTGGCCTTTCAGGGTGTGCTTGGCAAACAGGATGTTCCACCGCTTTAAATACAGCAGTTATCCAAAACACCTGAAACACCTGCTTTTATCTGGGCTCGTTATCGGAACAAGAACATATTTTCCATTCTTGTTCACTTGTGTATGGCAACTTCAACCCATTCAAGTCTCACTTCGGCAACATGAGATGTCTGAAAAAACGACTTGTGCATGAAACATCGACCTCAAAAGAGGGGGAAGTCCGCTTGGGGAAAAAACAATATGCTTACAAATGGTTTTGCCAAAGAAGCACTACAGTACATATGCACATGCAGGTGGTCCCAGACACGATACACAAACAGACGTGTTTGATCGGACAGCATCTTCCCTGGTGGCTTTAGTGATTAATCTGATGGTGACTGACTTTTATCTGGAGAAACCTCACTGTTTGGAGACAAGTAAGAGCAGGTGCTGTTATGTCTCATGTCGTAGGCCTGTATTCTCCTCAGTTCAAGAGCATTGTGGAGGATCGTAGGGGTCAAAGAAGATGTTTTGAAAAATAAAAACAATCACACAATTTACCATGCTTGTGCATTTGAGCGTATGAACCACTTCAATGCAATTTATTCCCACTCTTAAAAATAGGTTTCAGAAGGTTTTTTTTTTTTGTAGTAATGCCATGTAACCATTCTGGGTTCCTCAAAGAACCTTTCAGTGAACAGTTCATAAAATAACCACTTTTTCTTGGTGTGAAGAACATTTTAATCATTAATGAATCTTTTGTGGCCTTGATTAGGCCTGCCTCTGAGTGCACTGATCATTTTGTGGCACAATTAAAAATTATATATATGATGTTTTATCATGTGCATTTGAAGATCGGCCAAACGAGGACATTGCAAGTTCACCTTTCACTCAATTGTTAAATGAGCACCAGTTTCTCTAATCACATGAAGGTATATTCTTTAATCCAATTAAAGCATATTTTGTTGAAAGTTTAACTGATTAGAAGGATGCCACCATTGAAAACAAGCCAACCACTAAATGAGGTGAATATTGGGGAGTTTCCAGGGAGAGAAAAAGAGGAGAACACCTGCAATACGATCTTTGGTTAAAAACTGTATAAAAGTGTGAGTTACAAGTGAGATGGTCAGATGTTCTTCAAGCATCTTAGCTTTGTTGTTTCCAATAAAGTCTAATTTTGACATCTGGAACTCTTGAACGACTTGAGTGATTTTTGTAGAGGAGAGATGATCCACGGCAATGTCAAAGGTTCTTCTTAGAACAATCAATGCCAATAAATAACCTTTACCTTTCTTTACTAAAGGTATTTGAAATTTAAATGTTTGTATCGAGCAATAATTCAAATGTACTTTAAAGCAAAGTTCACTCACTTACTTTAACTCCTAAACTTTGCATCTAATGCCCTGTTTACACCTGGAATTAAGATGCATTTTGGTTAATCGAATCACAATTAGATGATGCAGACACATTCCCGTTTACACCTGGTGTTTTACTTGCTCTTTTTTGTCAATATTGCACCACTTTCCTGATTTCTTTGAGGTAAGGGTCTATGGGCAGATTTATGCATGGGCTTTCTCTGATCTTTCGATCTAATAATTTTAAATAAGCTTGTGCATTTTTTTCGCCTTCAAACCAAACTTACAATTTTAGACAGCCAAGTTTAATGTTTAAGAATTAGGTCAGCAGGCAGAGAGGTGGTGATCTTTAGTGGCTGTTCAAACACATTTGATCACATGAGTGTCTACACTATGAAAGCAATCCGGTTGAATGCGTTTTTGACTACCTCGAAAGTGGACAGGCTCAACATTTTCAGACCCTGTTTTCTACTGTATTTAGCATTGTGCACTTGTGATCAGATCAACAAAAACACATCTGAATACCAGGTGTAAATCACGAGTGGTGGCCAACACAGCATGCTTTCTGGAGCTTCTGGAGCAAAAGATATGACTTGCTTCTCCTGAGCGGACCTTTCATCATCAATTCGAGCGTCAAAAGTACAAGCACGTTTTAATGAGGAACCACAGCGTACTTTTTGACAGAGGGGAACAAAGCTGGCTTTTGTGAGCCTGTTCTGGGAGGCCAGTAGCTCTTGTCATGTACATGTGAAATTAATTATGAGGAAATACTAAAACACTTGGGTGGAAATTGCTTTTCACCAGATGTTCTGCATGTGAGGATCAATTTAGTATTCTTAGCAAAGCGAAATGACTCCATAAGTTTGATTCTGGCCCCTTTGATGAAAGCCAATCTGTCACTCAAGGCACGTAAAAAAGGAGCTGAACTTCTATGCTACTGTTTGTTCCACTTTATGGAGCCTGAGGTAATATGATTACTTAACCAGGTTAGGAAAATAGAATGTTTCGTTCTTAGGTAGAATTTGACATAATTTGACATAATGACAAGGGGGCCCAGTCTTTCTCAATGATCCATACACAAACCAAGCGAGAGGGCCTTCGTTCTCAGCGACGGGAACAGGGGCCAAATTAATCAAAGATGAATTACGGCCTTTATATGAGATAACTGTGCGATCTGAGAATTAATTACCTGTCTTATTTACTTTTAAATCTGTCTCCTCTCATTGAGTTTCTCTTCTGTCTTCAGAAAACACTGCATGGCTCACATCCACGTTAGCTGATCTAAAAGCAGTCCTGCAATGCAGAGTATTGAATTAAGGCTGGGAACACTGACTTTGAGCCAGACTTAGATTTTCATGAATGAAGTCCTGCTAGAGTTCGCTCTGTAATGCTTCATGGAATTTCTGTTTGATTAATAGTGTTGGCACAATGCAGACAAATGAGGTGCAGATTACGCACTCCATCTTTGAAAATTATGCATTTACTGAACTCAATTGTTTCTCCTAGACAGGATTTTTTGTTTAAATTAGAAAAAGAGCAGAATGTTCTCATCTAGAGTTACAAAATTGGACTGAACAATTTTACAAACTCAAAATGAACTCAAACGTTTCTCAACAAATTCTTCCAATACCAAAATATCTGAAACTTAACAGAGAACAAGTGTCAGTAAAGACTTGCATAATGCTATTTAAAAAAACCTTTCTATTCATCAAAGAATTAAAAAAGTATCACATTTCCATAAAACTATTAAGCAGCACAACTGTTTTCAATATTGATAATGAACATTGATTTCTGAAGGATCATATGACACTGAAAACTGGAATAATGATGCTGAAAATTCAACTTTGCATCACAGGAATACAATATATTTTAAAATATATTCAAATAGAAAACAGTTATTTTAAATTGCAATAATATTTCACAATATTACGTTTTTTTACTGTATTTTTGATCAAATAAATGCAGCTTTTTGGTGGGCATTAGAGACGTCTTAAAAAAATAATAATAATCTTACAGACCCCAAACTTTTGATATAAAATAAATAAAATGTTCCTCTAGTTTTAGCTTTTAAGGAATATTGTAGGTTATTTACAACTTAATGTCTATGGGCAGCATTCAAGGCATTCTGACAATTACCAAAGACAAAAACAGTAAAACAGCAGAACAGCAGCCCTGTGAATAAACATTTCCAGTATGTGACTATCAGTGTTTTTAAAGTATAACCATAACATGTGTTGGCTTGAGACCAGTGTAACAGAATCACTTCCCAACCTTGTCTGTCCAGAGTTTTAAACAATCTTTCAACCCATGTCATGATCAGCTAAAAACAATAAACCTGGTTACTTACACTTGATATCTGGTCAAGGATACAAGGAAGGGATATGATGTAGCAATCCAAAAAGCACTGACTACGTTTGGATACTAGCATACTACTCATAGTATGCAATATACATCCAATCCATATACAATACAAATTGTCATAAATGTTATGTCACTTTAAAAAATAGGGTGAGCATCAGTATCTGAATCTCTAGATATCTAAATCTGTAAACACGTTGCATAGTTTGCAGTAAGCAGTATACTAGTATTTATTCAGAACAGTGTTTATTTACATAGGGAAAATACATAACTGGACATTTATCCAACTAAAAATGTAAAGTATTCTTGTCTCAAAACTACAGTTATTTGAATTAATTAAACATATTTTTTGTACTTATGTATGCTATTCTTACTATACAGTAAGTGTATTACTGTAAATACAGGACAAGTTCACTGAGGGACATTGAACATTATTTTCTTATATTGTAATCGATTGCATACCACAAATGCTATTTACAGACATTAAGCTGTAAATAAAAGGCAATAAAGGTTTGTACTGCTATATTTTCAGGACACACATTGAAACATTTCCACAGGAGTGTGTGGCTATATTCAGAATAGCATACTACTCATACTACTTTTGCAGTATACAGTATGCATACATAGTATGCATATTTTCTGTGCATGCAATACTTAGATGACCAACTACATTTGCCAAAATATGAAGTGTACACTAAAGCACACTATATTCCACAATGCAATGCACTCAAATGGACTTTCTAAGTCCAGTGTAATGAATATTAGTAGGCTGACTTGTCATTTCAGTAGATAAAGTATTATTTAGGTTAGTATTATTTTAGAATTTAAATTACTATTTTGACGTAGTTTCTGACTGGACTGCATTTTTAGACATTACAATATTATTAAAAGTGCTAAATTATATTTATTTCAAAGTGACATGGTCATGTGACAACAACGTAGTATGCAACTGAAATGTTGCTGCATGCCTACTGTTTCACTTAATATTTTTTAATAGTATACATATTATTCTGCTTGGAATTCAGTACAAAGCAAGTTACTTACTGAACATAGCCTCTTCCTGTTTCCTCTGTAAGGTGGTCTCTGAACATCAGGTGGAAGGGGTACCAGGAGATTCAGGGAGGTCTTCGAACCCGGATCAAAGAGGTGTGTTCTTGAGCATCTGGGGTTTGTTTACGACAATGTTAGTGGCACATCACGGTAATGGAGTGTGTGACGAGAGAGAGAGAGAAAGAGTGAGTGAGAGACTTAAGGAACGAGAAAAGGCGAATTACAGGCACACTGTTTACCCATGCGGATGAATAGACATCAGCCGCTATTTGATTCTCTGCTGTAATTTAAGGCAGTGTTTGATCCAGCTGATTATTCTCTACACTTTGTGAACCCAGAGCAGTTTTTCACAGAGATAAATAGAGCAAACAGGCAATTAAGTCACATGACCCGAGAGGGCTGGAAACTTGCTGCATACTGATTCTTGCTTACTTAATGTGAATTCTGTCTTCATTTACTGTCTTTTTCTGTGAAAAGTGCTGGACTCTCTTTTCCATGAAAAAAGTTTTCAAAACACACAAAAACTGATACTCATCAAGGCTGCATTATTTGATCAAAAATACTGTAAAAACACACAATTTAAAAATAAGTTTTCTATTTTAATATATTTTAAAATGTAATTTATTCCTGTAATACAAAGCTGAATTTTCAGCATCATTACTCCAGTCTTCAGTGTCACATGATCCTTCAGAAATCTTTCTGATACACTGTAAAAAATCTAAAGTTAAGAAAACTCAAAGGCAACCAGCTTCAGCAGATTTTTGAGTTTTCTCAACTTGCTGTTTTCAGTTTATACAACAAAAAGTTGAGAAAATTCAAAAATCTCCTACAAAAACAAGTTGATAAAACTCAAAAATCTGCTGAAGCTGGTTGCCTTAAACTTAAGTTTTCTCAACTTTTGATTTTTACAGTGTATATTGATTTCTGCTCAAGAAACATTTCTTATTGTTATGAATGATAAAACCAGTTGCGCTAATTAATATTTCTGTGAAAAAAACAGCATTCATTTAAAATAGAAATATTTTTTAACATTAGAAATGTCTTTACTGTCACCTTTGATCCAATTAAAGTTCTAATTCCTTTCTTTAAATAAAATGTATGGCTTGAGAAAAAATTTTTTTGGGGTGAACTATTAATAGTTCAACAATAATAGACTTCTTAATAGTATGCTGGATTTTGGTCTATTATTAAAAGCCAAAGTTTTCAAGACCTATGACTCCCATTCTTTACTGCGAATGCAACTATTGAAAGTATAGACGCTTTTTCATAAGGCAGATTATATGAAACTGTTAAATTCCTACAGCCGGTCGCTATGAAAACATCACGGTCCAGGGTTATGTCAATATCAGCTACGATGCAGAAAAGACAAGCGCAGGCATTTAGATAAGTGTTGATAAGTGCACAATCGCATCTAGCAAAATACACAGTTGAACATGAGGATCCCGTACCGTGCCACAAGAGGCGTGTTCAGTTAAATGTTTACACAGCTGCTCTCAAGATTATTATTATTGTGAAACCACACACTTTTAATGTTGCTGTGTGGATGCCAAGACGTGTCTGCTCTTTACCTCCCTTCTGAGCACTTCCAACTCTTCTCCATACTGCACAGAGCTCAAAGTGACAGATTCATAGGAGATTCGGTGAACGTTCAGCCATTATATCGCACATGTCTCCGGCCGTGTTTTAGAAAGATAAATAAAGAAGTTGTTGCTGATTTTACGAAAGAAGAACGTCTGCCGTCTGCACCTTACTGGGCCCTCTGTTTTTTAACCTTTCTATAAATTTTAACCTCTGCTCTAACGGTACAGAGACACTAGTTTTAAAGGGATAGCTCATGCAGAAATTTAGTTTAAAAAACCCTGTTTGACCCCAAAGAAGTAGTTTGTCTAGTCTGTTTTCTTCCACAAAATGAAAGTGCATGGGTACTAGGGACTGTCAAGCTCTACAATAGACAAAAAAGCATCATAAAAGTAGTCAATGACAGAATGACAAATAAGGCATATTTATGAATATGAAACTGTTAATGGAATTGCTAAATAATTACCTTGTGGGTTAGTATGGCAGTATATTTTGCAAAGCTCCCCTGAAACAATGTACATTGTGTAAAGAGCTATCTAAATAAAACTGACTTGGCTCAATATGACTAACACACAGAAGCTTGTTACTGCCACGAGATTTCTTTTTAAAAAAAAGAGTCATTGTAACCTTATTTATATATAAAGTTGTGAGAAGTTATATCTAACAATTTTATTTTTTTCTCGATTGCAAGATATAAACTTGTATAAAATTGTAAGATATAAACTCAGAATTGCATTAGTGCAGAAAAGCGAGATATTACCTCAGTATTGCGAAATATAAACTTGGAATAGTCAGAAAGTCAGAATTGCAAGAAAATAAGTCCAAATTATGAGATATAAACTCAGAATTGCGCAAAAAAAGGTCTAAATTATGAAATAAAAAGCCACAATCACCTCCATTTTTATTTTGTGGCGGAAACAGTTTCCATACTTATGCTATTTGTGTATTATTTACTGCAAAACTTGCCTTGAAAAGTGCTTTAAAACTGTAGTCACCATTCACTTGGTTTGAAAAGAGCAGCTTGGGCATCCTGAAGAAAGAAAGAAACAAAAGGGGTGAGTAAATAATGATAGAAGTGTATTTTTGGGTGAACTATCCCTTTAAGATCTCAGCTTAGAGTGCCACTCGCTTGATTTTTGTGTTTAAGCCCTTTAGTCTAAAAGCGTTGACATGTTTTTGTACCATCAGGGGTGAGCGGAAGGGCAGAAATAGATTTGGACAAAACGAAGCCTTCTAAACTCGGAAATCCTTGACAATCATGCCTTTAACAAGTCCATCTGAGGTATGGGACCTACTTGTAAAGATTCGATGTAAATTGTGTATCTTTCCGTGAAATAACACAAGCCTCTCACATGAACTCTCCCCATTTTGTTTGACGTGTACCCAAATGCAGTGTTTAGGTTTGTCTATCTTTGGTATGTGCACTTAAGGTTGCCTCTCAAGTGTAAACCTGCAGGCCAGGAGACACAACCCACCATCAGATGCCTCCAAATATCCCTCTGTGCAGACGTGGTGTCAGTCAGTCGAGCTCAAGTGTCTGTTGAAGACTTTGTCAAAGTCGAGAGGAAAGATTAATGTCTTGTTTTCTCTACTTGTCAGATGATATATGTGGAATAGGTACGAAGTAGGCTGCCCATTTCGAGGTCACGTCTAACCGTAAGCAGAAAATTATATTTGTGAGGGAAAAACAGAACACTTGGCCTTTCCTGAGAAACTCCAAAGGACGCGTTGTGGAACGGCACAGGCCGCACACCAGCCACATCTGCTACTGCGCAGACTCAGTTTGCGTTCAACTGCCACTATGACATAGCTTAGCCGATCGGTAGCCGTGTTTTCCGTAATTGACATTTAATTTGCCACTGCATCCATTAATCTAAATGAGCGCCCTCTGGATGGGTTCTTTTAAAGGTTTCTGCTGCTATGTATAGCCGGAGCTTCTTATGTCTGCGGAGGAGTCTATAAACAGCTGCATGTGCTTAAGTGGAGAAATGTAAATCTTGACACGGGATGTTTATGCAGCCCAAGCTTCTAATCATGCGAACGTATAATTCAGTGACATGTGGTGTCTTTACGAGACCAGTTTGATTCAAAGGGCAGATCCCTGTATTTACCAGTCTCTCTCTGAACCCCGAGTGTGTTACATCTCTCATCTCAACTCTTCAGATCTACTCAAGTTTAGGCAGTAGTGGCAGTCGCTAAAGATCTTGGAATAGATCACCGAAAATATAAATGATTTATTTATTCATATTCATTTATACGGTAAAAATATCATTATTTTCCAACACCACAGTTCTTTGCTTTCAATTATAGTTCAATATGAGCAGGTTGATAAACCTCCAAAAAGGGCAAAATAAAAAGTCCCATAAAAACTCCATACAACTTGTGCGCTATATTGCAAGTCTTCTGAATTCATATTATAGAATGAAACTGACGTTATTCACTGAAAATGCCATTTTGTCAGGTTTGACATCAACAATGTATGGAAGCCTGTTTCTGCCACTGAATTAAAAAATAAAACATGGTAATTGCAAAAAAAATTCTCAGAATTGTGTGATGTAGGCTAAACTCGCAGTTCTGATTTTTGCTCAGAATTTCGGGTTTAGCCTATATCTCGCAATTCAGACTTTATAACATGCAATTGCGAGTTATAAAGTCAGAATTGTGAGATATAAACTTGCAATTGTAAGAAAATAATAATTTTATCCTTAGAATTTATCTTGCTATTGCAAGTTTATATCTCACAATTCTGAGAAAAGAAGTCAGAATTGCGAGAAAAAAGTCAGAAACTCATAATTGTGAGAAAAAAAAAATCAGAGTATATCTCGAAATTCTGACTTTATAACTTACAATTGCTAGTTTGTTTTTCGTAATTCTGACTATAACTTGGAATTGCAAGTTTATATCACACAATTCTGAAAAAAAAAAAAAAAACAGAAATGCGAGATAAAAAGTCACATTTACCTTGTTTTTGTTTTTATTGGCGGAAACAGGTTTCTATAGTGATGTTTGGTTACGAAACACAGATGACCAAATTTATCAATGTCTAACCTGAATCATATAGGCACTATATTTGAAAGCAATGACAGGAAGGAAGCTTTTAATTAAAATGACTTTTTGGTCTACTGCTCACACAAAACTACCACATGACTTCAAAAGACTTGAGATGTATCACGTGAGTCATATGGACCACTTTTATTACTTTTATGGTGCTTTTTTGGCCTTGACAGATGTGGTCACTATGAAGTGACGCATGGAAATGGCTGCATAAAGATTTGTCAAAAATTTGTAGTTTTGTACTCCTGAAAATAAATAACATTTAGGTTTAGAAATATATGAAGATAATGACAAAATTGAATTCCTATTCCTTTAAAAGTTTCAAAGAGAACAAAACTCCTTTTACTCCAACATTATGAAATTGCCTTCTCTATAAAACGTTTAGAGATGATACATTTTCTTGGAAGCGAGTAAAACTGTGGTGAAAGCCTATCAAACCTGCACTTGTTTAATAATTTGCTTGAACTTTACTATTGTCTGTCTTTTGTTCTTAGACAGACCGTTACTATCCATTTTAATATTTCTAGAATTGCTGTCTTGTCCTAGAAGGATTTCCAGCGCTAAATATAGCACTATATAGTCCAATAAATCCATCAATATAACTCTGAAAAGTACAGAGAGTGTATCTAAAACTTAGAGAACTTCAGCCTGAAAAGCAAAGTATATATATATTTGTATCCTAGAACAACATTATGAAACAGTCATTGGTTTGTATGTGTGTGTGTGTATATATATATATATATATATATATATATATATATATATATATGTGTGTGTAATATGTGACCCTGGAGCACAAAACCAGTCATAAGTAGTACAGGTATATTTGTAGCAATAGCCAATACATTGTATCGGTCAAAATTATCCATTTTTCTTTTATGCCAAAAATCATTAGGATATTAATTAAAGATCATGTTCCATGAAGATATTTTGTAAATTTCCTACTGTAAATATATCAAAACTTAAATTTCGATTAGTAATATGCATTGCTAAGAACTTAATTTGGACAACTTTAAAGGTGATTTTCTCAATATTTAGATTTTTTTTGCACCCTCAGATTCCAGATTTTCAAATAGTTGTATCTCAGCCAAATATTGTCCTATAACCATACATCAATGGAAAGCTTATTTATTCAGCTTATTTATTAATTTATTCAAATTGACCCTTATGACTGGTTTTGTGGTCCAGGGTCACATATTTCACAGTAGTACAGTATTTACTATATTCTTGATATAGGCGATGCAAGCATTTATTTTCATGAAAGTATAAATCATTCACAAAAAGACTATGACTTTAAGCGTGAAGGGATACAGGATGAAAACAACAATGGCACATTGTCGTGTTTGCCTGAAATGACCAGTGGGGTCCTAACCATCATTAAGACTCATGGTGGTGGTCCAGGTCAGATTTTAAGGGAAGCAAAGACAAGCTCGTCCGATGACCATTGGAATGTGTAGTGTAGCACTCTGCCAAACAACTGTTAGCACAATGTAAGGGGCTCAATCTGCAGAGTCATCTCCATGCCTTTTCCCAGACAGACCCATGGAATGTAGGTGATGACAGAAGCTCCACTCAGCTCCGATGGAGGACAGAGGAGAGACGCTCTGGCACTTTGATGCTCCTTAATGATGGCTGCTCTTCATCGGTTAGCCGGAGCGCTCAATAACATGCTGCTTGATTCATCCATGCAGACAGATGACTGACAAAACCCCATGTTCTACACTCACGGAGGTTTGGGATGGAGTCAAGAGGATTTGTGGGCGGAATTCTCAGATTTCGTTCTGCAGGCAGCTTTGTGCATATTGAAATAGCTGCGATGGTTAGGAAACCGAAATTCTTTGACTGTTGTTCTGAGTTCAGGGTTGCCAGGCTTAAATTGTCTGGGATTTATTTAAGGTCAGAATGAAAGTGACCAACAGGCAGTAAATAAAAAGTCTTAAGAGCTGAATGTTCCCCATGCATACACTGTACAAAACGATTTTTCAAAGTTGCAAATAAAACAAAGATTACAGGAGTATGTTTTACAAGAAAATGCTTTTTTTGTCTTTCAGCATCTAAATTACTTTTTTGATTCAACTTGCCATTTTTTTTTTTTATTATTTGTGAAATTCACTAATCATTTCTGAGAGAATTTGCTTCAAAGTAAATCCTACACCAGGTTTTTTTTCCCAGTGTATTTATATTGCTAAATAAACCCCTTGGAGAGCTGATGTGTGTTTTTATGTTAAAATGCTTCTAATTTAAGCAGACAAATAGAATATTTATAGTCTGATTACCTCAAAAACTGTGGCTTTTTGGCACTTTCAAAATATTGCTTTGTTTTATGCAGCCAGGCATTGGCTAAACCAATTGTGTGAGTTTGGGGCGGTGCTATCAGTTTTCCGACCAATGGAAGACAAAGTGTGTTAAGGAAAGCTATTTGGAAATATATATATATATATTTTTCCAATTCCATTTGGTGATCCCTAGTGGCTTAAAAAGTAACAATCAATCAATTAAAAACATCTGTTCAATTAAATATATCTAATTAAATATATTTATATCCATACACTGGTGGCCAAAACTTTGGAATAATTAAGATTTTTATGTCTGTGTCTCTTATGCTCACCAAGGCTGCATTTACTTAATCAAAACAAAATATTTCCACAAATGTTTTTCCAAAAATATGAAGCAGCGCAGCTGTTTTTGACATTGATAATGACAATGAATGCTTCTTGTGAAGCAAATCAGCATATTAAAATGATTTCTGAAGGATCATGTGACACTGAAGACTGGACTAATGATGCTGAAAATTCAGCTTTGCATCACAGGAATTAATTACTATTTAAAATATATTACAATAGAAAACAGTTATTTAAAATTCTAATAATATTTCACAATATTATTATTTTACTGTATTTTTAAACAAATAAACACAGCCATAATCAGCATTGTTTCAGAAACAATTGCAATAAAAAAAATCAAAACATTGCCTGCCAATCTCCCATTAGTCAAAAAATATTCAGGTTTGCTTCAGCATCAATAAACTTCACATTTGACTTACCAGACAAATGCAAAAACTTCCAGCACGCAGCTCCAAACATAGAAATGATCTTTAAAGTTTGATGCAGGAAAAGTCAGAGGTCGCTGCTCTTCCCAGCCACGGATCAAAGATTCTGCAAAGCCCCTGAAAGCATAAGAACAATATTTCATACAGGTCAATTCTTCATTTGCCATTTAAATGAGTGACGTTATTCCCAGTAAAGCAAGCATCGGAGCGGAATTTTTACCCACAGGCTGCAGCCATTTGGGGAACCAAACAGATAACTTTCAGCAAATAATGAGATGGAATTTAAAAGATAACATTTCATCCAATCAGAGAATAATTAGATCAACCATCAATTCATTAGATAATGACTTTAGGTTTTTTAATGGGGCATTGGGGCAAAATTGAAGCACACAAACACCTCCCTCCACACCAGCAGACCTTGTGGACACAATCTCCTCGCCTGTGTTCAGCCCACACCGGTAGACAATAAGGCAAAGATAAACATTCTTTTCACTCTCCGTGGTGCTCTTGTTTTGAGTAATTAAGGCTACTTAACATGCATTGTGAAGTGTTATCCCTGAATCTAAAGCACCTTTGGCCAATGGAGAGCTTAGAGCACTATGTTCATGACCTATTGTTTAGGCAACAAGGTGAACGTTAGGGGAGTGGCAAATGGGAATAAAAACACGTAATGTTTTTTTATTGCAACTTTAACAGGCTACATATTCCTTATTAAACTAGCACTCCCGAAAGCTATCTGTAACCGTTTAAGTGATCATCTGATTTGTGCACCCAGCTCACTTTTACTGGTCAGGACTGGTAGAGACCAGTATCACCTGAGGAATGGAATGCATCAGTGTATTTTAATTGCTAAGTGGATGATCCAGGGATTATCCCTCATAAGATGTTATTGTCTTGGAAGCACACAAAGATATCTTTTGATCTCAATGGGGTTTAATCTACTGCTGTCTCTCCCAGCTCAATGGCCCAGCTGCTTTTGTCAAAACAAACTTGCCATCAACACATAATTGAAATGAATACTTGTAACCAATGAGGGGTTTTCATACGCGGATTCCCTCTACATACGTGCTGTTGACTAATCAGACGTCCACGGATTTGTCTAATAGTAATGGTTTCAGTCTGATGTTCCTCAGTCGTGACATCTGACATCCAAGGCACGTTTATGCCCAGCCTGTTTGCCTCTGTGGAGCACAAAATAATATTGTATAGCCCATAAACATATTATAAATAAAATCTAGATTAAATATATAAACATCTATTTCATTAAAAGGATTTTAAAGGCTGCTTCTCTCTCTGTTTACTTGTTCTGAATCTGGATTCAGGAGAGGAGGTCACTTTTAAACCCCCTGGTCTGAGAGAGCAAAGGGCACTGGATTTGCAAACTCTTGCTAATGAGCATAATCCAGTCGTAAAACAAGATTTAAACCAGCCATTAACACATCTTGATCAATGATAACCAGAGATTTAGCTTCTTCGTGATTGGCCAAAGGTATCATCTTCTCAGTATTGGTTAATATCATGTCATGCTTCAAAAGGCATTAGCCTTATTATAATGTAGTATGTTACCTGTGGATTCAAGAGAAAAAGTAGAACTTATTTATGCAAAACAAACACACTGTTGCGTAACAGACACCTCACCAGTCGACACACACAGATCATTGTTATTCAAACGCTTCACCAGAGCCGTGTCTGCTTGGGATCTAACTGTGATTCACACCTCGATGGTGTGAACTATTTGTGATGTAAGTTTTGTTTTGGATAGATGTATATATAATTTATATAGTATAATATATAAAATTAAAAATTAAATAAAGTAGTAAAATATAATGCATATTTTTACATTATTTTAGAGTACAATCACACATATTTTCTATTAACCAGGGGGTTTAAAACTGGGGGCCAAGGGGCCATATCTTGTATTTTTCTGTTGCCTTATGTAATATTTTCTATAAAGCTGCTTTAAAAAAAAATTTTTATTCAATAAGTAAAATAAATAAATAAAATAGTGTGACAGAAATATATAGAGAAGTCATATAGAAATAAATATTTTTAAAATAAAATTGAATTCAAAATGTTTAGATCTAACTGTTCTTTAATAGTGAGTAAATATATTTGTCAAAACACTGTCAATGTGAAAGAACAATTATATTTTCCAGACAATATTTTAATAAATTATTGTGGTTTTTAACAAAAGTAAATTATTATTATTTCTATTTTACATCACATTTACAATTTTTTGCACATTATTAATTGCTTTTTATACATGCAAATATACATGTGTTTTAATTACATTTGGGAACCATCATATTTGGGAGTGTTTTGGCATCATAAAGTTTGATAGATCAAAATGTCTATAAAAGATATTGTAATGTATACTTTTACACTCTTTTCTTATAACACAGGGGTTTTAAATCCGGGGACCGGGGACTAAATGGGTGCTATCTTGTATTTTTCTATCCTCAAGCAATATTTTCTGTAAAGCTGTTGTGTTGAGAAGTGAAGTAAGAAATAACTAGCCTATTAAATAATTGATTTTTTTCTTCAGGTTTATACATTTAAAAGAATATTCATTGTCAATTTGAAACAAATTGCAATGACAAAATATAAAACATTTTCTACTTTAAATTAACTTTCCTATTTTCCAATATGTGTACATTATAAATGGATCTTTATAGCCTACGTGACAGTATACTATTTATAGTTACGGGACCATCATATTTGGGAGCATTTGGCATCATAAAGTTTGAAAATCCCCATTTCAAAATGTAATATTACGTTTTACCGTAGTAAGGTAACTTCATGTTTACACGTTTTATCTGAGAATATTTACATTCATTTCCCGTTGAAATTACTAACATGTTTACAGTGTAGAATGCATAAAATATGCGCAAGGACAAATTCGATCAATCAACACGCAACTGTGGGCATGTTCAAACGTTTGAATGGAGAGTACGCTGTGCGTTTCAATGGACCTGAATGATGACAGTCATTGTGACATCACCAGACAACAAAAAGACTCGCGCTCGCGGAGCGAAGCGCTCCAATCAATGGCACAGACGCGACGCGTGCTGCACGCAGAGATGAGTCTCCAAGCAGTCTCCCGAAACTGCTGCTGATCAGATTTTTTTAGGCGAAAAATGACAGATCCAGGACTTTGCGAACTCGCGCTGTCACTCTTGGAATTGCTGCTTTCTTTGACCTAAGCTTTTGCGCACTTCGTTAGAGTTTAGTACAGTCTAGTTTGAAGTGTTGCTCAAGTATGAACAAGAAGAGGCGACCTGAGTTGCGGCGACTCTCTGTCGTGGGATAAAAAAATCGCTTGTGGATTAAAACACGAATTCATGAGGAATTTAAGAGACGACGGGAACGCAGACCGGCCACAGCGCTTCCTCCTTCGGTAACACTACAACTTATTTCTTTAATATTAAGTTTTGCAAACAGTGCGAGTGTTTTTGAAAGCCAGCGTTGACATTTCTATACATCAGTGCATTGTGTATCACCTCATAGAGGTGCATATATGTAGTCTGTAAGGTCAGAAGGTATGCGCAAATGAAAAGAAAACACTTCTCTGCTTCCTTATCATCAGATCTCTTTGTCGTCTTTGTTGCTTGAGTTGTTTTTGCGTAAGATCTACCACCTGTAGCCTCACAACTCTGCCTCTCCCTCAGCGAAACGTCTTTTGCTAGACATTCAGTCCTTTTGAAGACTTTCCTTTCATGATCTAAAGGCAGACCCCCACCCAGACACTGCTCTCTTATCTCCCTTTAATTGCAGACTCCATGTCTGCTGTCTTCATTTCTCCCTTCTTTCGATTTCTTTTGATTCACTCTTTCCTGTTTCATCCCATTTGTCTGACATCCTCTTTGGAGTCTTGTGCTTTCACTGTAGATCAATCTCTTATTATAGCCTGTGGCAGGGATATTATTCTTAATCTTTTTGCGTGCTTGTGTTTTCATCGCCTCAAAGACATCTCCAAAAGATCTAGATATGTCTGTGGTTTGAGGCAGCCGCAGGTTGAATGTGGCTAGGGATCTTTTCCATGCATATAAGTGGTTGGAGCTCTGGGCTGCTATTCAAGTGTTTTAGGACTTAAAGGAACCGGTATTCCATAAAAGCCAAACAAACCTTTAACTTCTAAGAGTGATTGGAGGTTCGAACCTATCTAGGGGTGATCTATGACCCATTGTGCCATTGAGCAAGCACTTAACACCTGATTGCTCCAGGGGGGCTGTAGCTACAAGAAATGTACTGTATATTTTTTAAAATAATGTTCTTTAAAGGATAAAATAACTTCTTTAAAACAGTAAAAATAACTTTTTACTGTTCAAGTTTCTTGAGATTTTACATCACTGGTTCTTCAGATCAGTGCATTGGTTTCTGGCTTCTTTAAAGCAGATGGTTTTCTAAAGAAACGAGAATAAAAAGTTATTTTTGGAACCTAAAAAGGTTCTCCTATGACATAATGCTGTAAAACTGTTTTTTTTTTTTAAACCAATAAAATGGTTCTAAGAAGAATATAAATGGTCAATTCACATTTCCTCTTCGCAGGAACTGACTGATCATGGTCGCTGTGGTCCGCGCTGTCACGGTGCTGTTGATCGGTCAGGTGTTGCTGGGAGGTGCCGCTGGACTCATTCCTGAGATCGACCGACGGAAATACAGTGATTCAGGGAGACACATGCCGGAGCGATCTGATATAAACTTCCTCAACGAGTTCGAGCTACGGCTGCTCAACATGTTTGGACTGAAGCGAAAACCCACGCCAAGCAAATCAGCGGTGGTCCCTCAGTACATGCTGGACTTGTATTATATGCACTCTGAAAACGATGACCCGAACATCCGGCGCCCGAGGAGCACTATGGGAAAGCATGTGGAACGGGCGGCCAGCAGAGCGAACACAATACGAAGCTTTCATCACGAAGGTGAGGCCTGATTTTGGTAGTGAATATGCTGTTCCAGGTTTATTTGAAATGAAAATTAGAAAATTCACATTTTCAGTTTAAATGTTTGTTTATTCCCAGAACTTTCTAAAATTCCATGGAATGGTGTGACGCAACCATTTGGAAACTATTGACATTCCACAAACAGCTCTCACTATTATTAAGGAAGCAAAAAATGCATCCTAACGGTGACTTTACTGCAAATAATTGATAGTGTCTGAGTGCACTTAAAGTAGTTTTCTAGACAAGGTATGGAGTTCATGCACTAGTTATTTTCCAAGAATCCACAGATTACAGTAACAGGCCTTGTGAGGAAATCCAGGATGGTAGTTTTGCTGTTCTCCATCAAGTTCTGTCATTGATGTTTTCGAGCCATCAATGGGTGGGTGGGGGGGCTTGTTTCTGCACCACCTTTTGTACAGATACTGTGTGCGTGTGTGTGTTTAGCTTTGCTCAACTCTTTATCACATGCCCAAGTAATTCTAGCCTAACTGCTTGAGCCAGTCGAGGGATTGTGGGTGGCCTTGTTGAATGGTCAGATTTGAATTCTCTAGAAACAGAATCTGTTTTTTTATAATGAAATCAACCCGAGTGTGATCAGGTGGCATGTCAATTAAGTCTCTTTTAGGCGTGTTATCTGATTTAAACAGTCGTGAAACATGCCCTCTCTTGCTCTGGAAGAGTTGAGCCTGTGAAAGTCACTGGCCTTGTTCATGAAGTCTTCTTTGTGGAGTCTGTTTAGAGGTCAACATAAACTATAGCACACAATTTAGAAACATTTCACTTTAGTTTCATGGCAACACAGGAAAAATCACGCTAACTCGCTGCACTGTGGTAAAGAGAGGGGGAGGGATCCATACGAGAGTCATTACAGGCTTTTAGGCGGCCCTGTAAAATGGCACAGATTCGGATGGATGACATCCAGTGGTCGAGCTGACACACTGCAAACAAAGATGCTTTTTGTGTGCTCATGTTGAAACAAACAATTTAAGCATTTGTATTAAATGTCTTCCTTGTTTACTCCAAATGAGGCTTTTCTCGTGCCCTCTGTAGTAATTGAGCACCTCCTACACCTCAGGCTTCTCTCATTGTTTTAATTTGGTGAACTCTGTGGTTGAGGACCTGACTGGATTTTTATTACATCCCTCAAAAGGTTTTCGACGTAATATTATGTAATCGTTTTTAAAGTTCCATCCAATCAGGCACTGCTGAAATAACTTTGATTTGACGTCGAGATTCTCAGCCGAGATACATAGTCAGTTTTCAAGGTAGCCGTCATAAATGTACGATTTGCTGTTTTGGCATAACGTACAAACAGAAATTAGGAATGTCAATACACTCATAACTGTGGCTGACTGCTTTCGGCAAGCCCCGACATGTTCGCAGTCACTCCCCCTCAAGACGGATTGACTGGGAGAAAAAGGAAAAGGTGAAGAAAGACAGACAGAACGAGGGAAAGAAAGAGCCGGGCTTTCCCACATCAAATAAAGCGTGCTTATCTTCTGTAGGCACTTTGTGATTATGAAGCAGATAGGTTGGATTATTGGGAATGGAATTTCCAAAACGTCTCTTTTCAAAAGAGATTAAGCAAGCTCTTTGGTCTGAGAGCGTTTTATTTTAGGGCATTGAGTCGTAGGAGTAGCTGTTCCTTCACTGATTGCAACCTTTATTCAATAAAGACTTGGAAACAAGAGAATGTTGTCACTCTACAGCCACACAAACAGCCTCGTGCTCGCAGCTAGCCTTTCATTTTAACACCTGGTTCTACCATATAATCTCTCACTCAGGCCAGACAAGAAAATGCTGAGTGGAAAATCCTATTTAGAGTCAAAGCACAAATGTCAGGTTTCAGCCTGAAGTGCTTCAGAATCCAACAGTATTCTTTTGTTGTAGCCCAATTTGTTGACACGATCCTAACACACTCTTTCTTCTGCCCTTCCAGAGGCTTTCGAGGCACTGTCCAGCCTGAAAGGAAAAACAACGCAGCAGTTTTTCTTCAACCTTACCTCCGTTCCCACCGAGGAGCTGATCACGGCCGCAGAGCTGCGCATTTTTAGGGACCAGGTTCTCGGTGACTCCGGTGCGAGTGGTTTCCACCGAATTAACATTTACGAGGTGTTCAGGCCAGCACTGGCCCCTTCCAAAGAGCCTCTTACCAGACTTCTTGACACCCGTCTGGTGCAGGACTCTCACACGCGCTGGGAGAGCTTCGACGTGGGTTCGGCCGTGGCTCGCTGGGCCAGCGAATCCCAGCACAACCATGGGCTCCTGGTGGAGGTGCACCATCCCGAGGAGTCGGAAGGATCCGCGGAGGTCGAGAGGAACCGGAGGAGGCATGTGAGGGTCAGTCGCTCCCTTCACGCAGACGAGGACTCGTGGGCACAGGCCAGACCCCTGCTGGTGACCTACAGCCACGACGGTCAGGGCTCCGCCGTCCTGCATTCGAACCGAGAGAAGCGGCAGGCACGGCAAAGGCAAAAGCAGCGCAGGAAGCAGCAGCAGCGCACAAACTGCAGGCGGCACGCTCTCTACGTGGACTTCAGCGACGTGGGCTGGAACGAGTGGATCGTGGCGCCGCCAGGCTACCATGCTTTCTACTGCCACGGCGAGTGTCCCTTCCCGCTGTCAGACCACCTGAACTCCACCAATCACGCCATAGTCCAGACGCTGGTGAACTCGGTCAATTCCAATATTCCCAGAGCTTGCTGCGTCCCGACGGAACTCAGTCCCATATCGCTGCTGTACCTGGACGAGTACGAGAAAGTCATTCTTAAAAACTACCAGGACATGGTGGTGGAGGGCTGCGGGTGCAGATGAGAGCTACATCTCCCCAATGAAGACTTTTATTTATACAAAAGAACGTTCAAAGAGCTATTTTGGAGGAAGAAAAGAAATACAGTATATATGAATATATTTATGTTGACTGAAAAAAATGGAAAATAAATATTTTAATGAGAGTGCTTGCTTTTTCCAGTGGCTTTTAAGATGTTTTTTTCCTGTCCCATGTACATTTCAAAATGAGTGCAATTGCACATGAAGTATAATGCTCAGATTTTTATGATGTATTTATTGCATAACCACTTTATTTGTAAATGATGTGTATTTATCATGAAAAAATATATGATCTTCATTCAGTGTGCATCTGGGAATACATTCTTTGAAACCAAAAAATAAACCATGGATGAAGTTCTTTAAAAGTCATGATATAACAAACACGCTTTTGAATAGACCCTGTGGTTACTTATGCAATACTGCAGACAGTTCAAAACGGTGATAGTCTGATTGAGTAAAGGCCTGTTCACACCAAATACTATAACTATAAAATTTTAATAATCATTCTAGTTCTATTTAGAATAGGGAAGTCCATAGCACAACTAATGATAATGACGCCGAAATAATATCACTTTCAGAATGATTTTCCAGCTGATAAACAATAAAAACATAAGACTTTACCTGACTGCAGCACGTGCTTCTAGAATACAGAACTTTGTTGTGCATTGATGTTGTTGCTAATATAATTATCATTAGAGTTATTGTTCTTAATGTTAATGGGGCTTAAGTATCAAGCGGGTACAGAATCAGAGACATGCCAGAAACCAGTGAGCCATACACAGTGTGCTGCTTTGAAGGCAATATCAGCATAACTATTTATCATTTTGTGATGACTTTCACTTGATAAGGGATGACACAATCTATAAACCAATCTTTAATATTATATTATAAAAAAATAGGTAACTTTATTTTGATAGTCCACTTTAGACATTCTACTAACTACAGAGAAAATGCATCTACTTAAGCATCTCTAATTGGTTTTAATTTGGTTTGCTGTGTACTAAACTAAAATTAGCTATTGATCAACTAGCTATGAAAATGTGTTGAGCTGATAATCTTCAGAAACCTAGACAGAGTTTAATCCAGTAATCAGGCATCGCAGGCAGCTGCTGTGATGTGTATAAAATACCATTATGATGCCATTGAATAGAACATCCTCATTGCTGGCTTTCAATTACAATATCAAGTTGCTTAAATGGATTTATGCCAAACAATGGATTCTGATTTGGTCCAAAACTACTTTGTTTAGGGTGTTTCTAAACTCTGGGAGGGCACCGTGTGATCTCAAAAGAAACATACAAGAAAAAGTATGAATGGTCATATTAGTGGAATTTTTGGTGCTGTCAACTTTGGTGAAATGAATCCAAAAATATATCCATCCACAAAGTTATTATTTTAGTTTTAAATAGGTTTACCATTGGCATCTATTGGATAGTTTGTCCAACTTTTTGGATGTAATTATGCGCGATCAAGTGTCATTCTGTGATGCAGTTCTAGGAAACTACTGCACTGGTACTCTAGACATGATTCACATCTCATCTAAACTCAAATATTCATGCAGAAACATTGAAATGTGTTTTCTAAATAATAAATCACAATGACCCTGAAGCCCACTGAGGGTTGAGCAGCTTTGATTTTAGCATAAGTATGTGTGTTTGGCTATTTCTTTCCAATCTGAAGTTTACCCAAAAGTTTTCTATTTCTTGCTACGTTAGTTTGTCATTGTATAGACCAAACCGCAGCGCTGGTATGGAAAAACTCAACAGCCTTTGTGGTTTCTATTCACCAGATATTCACTCAGCCCCAGAAGGAACTGTTTTCCTTTAAAAAAAACCCAGAATGAATGCTTTTAATGAAAATTACATTTCATGCAATGGTAAAAGCTGACTTCCTCCATCCTGAGCGCTCATAGAGTAGGGAAACATTCTCAGGGAGTGTTAGATTTAATGGTTTGTCTTTAAAGAGTCCATAAAGCTTTAATTGAGTTGTATGGCAATACAACTCCCCTGCCATGTTTCACATTTAACATGCATTTCCCCTCGTCCGTCCTGTTCTGTCAGCCTACAAGGTCCGACCCTTTGACTTCTTACAACCCAAGAGATCAGGGGAATACTAGTGCAGGGTCAGGGTCACTCCAGAGAGCCATAAAACATTTCATTCCTTACATTTGCCAAACAACTACATCAGTGGCATACTATGCTATGGTTTCACATGGACGTACCTCAGCTGGGCCAATCCTGCTATTAAGTAATTTTTTTATGTCCCTATTATTCGTCTAGTAGATGAGATAAAATATAAAATTCAAATAAATATTAATATATTTGTGACCCTGGACCACAAAACCAGGCTTAAGTAACACTGGTATATTTGTAGCAATAGCCAACAATACATTGTATGGGTCAAAATTATTGATTTTTATTTTATGCCAAAACTCATAAGGATATTAAGTAAAGATCATGTTCCATGAAGATATTTTATAAATTTCCTACTGTAAATATATCAAAACTTAATTTTTGATTAGTAATATGCATAGCTAAGGACTTCATTTGGACAACTTTAAAGGAGATATTCTCAAATTAATTTTTTTTGCACCCTCAGATTCCAGTCTTTCAAATAGTTGTATCTCCGCCAAATATTGTCCTATTCTAACAATCCACAGATCAAAGCTTATTTATTCAGCTTTCAGATGATGTATGAATCTCAACTTAAAAAAAAAATACACTTATGACTGGTTTTGTGGTCCAGGGTCACATTTTACTAAAATAATATGATTAAAAAAATTATAATAATAATAAAAAAAAAAATATATATATATAGAGAGAGAGAGAGAGAGAGATTTAGTACAATCAAAATATTACATTTTTGCTTTCACAGAAAAAATGTCAGAAGCAAGATATATGATTCTTTTTTACATTTAAATATATATATAAATTAATAAAATTTTACACTATATATTACAATTAAAATATTATTTTTGCTTTGACAGAAAAAATGTATAGCAAGATATAAGATTTTTTTTTACATTTAAATATATATATAAATAATACAATTTTATATGCACATTTTAATATAACTTTTCATTTCCACAATATATATATATATATATATATATATTTATGCAAAAAATATCATGCATGGAACAATTCATGTTACTTTTAATAACTGTTACTGTTATTTTTAGTAATTGTTGCATGCATATTTTTTTAAAGCTACAAAGTTCAAAAGTTACTATACTAGTTACTATAAAAGTTAGTATTTAAAATAATAGCTAAATAATGTATTTTAAAAAATAACATGCATGCAACAATTTATATATCATTTTCAATAATGCTTGAATTATTATTATTATTTATTTTTTTACAATTTAAATATAAAAATTTGAATTTTACATTTAAATTGCATAGTTCAAAAGTTACTGTACAGCAGAAATGACCTTGGTCATTGGATGGTTGCCATTCGCAATGAAGTTGTTTTACAGAAACTAAACTGAAACTACTAGTTGTGCTCCAATGTTTTTAACTACTCATTGATGTCTAAAATGAAAATCTGCCTTTAAAAATTGCAGTATGAACTCAGACTGTTTCAGTTAAACTTTACAATGACATGTTGAGTAAAGATGCACCTTAGCGAATAGAACAGTCCGTTCGGCCAATTTTCTTTTTAAAGCATCAAAAAAGGTTGGGAAATACAACCATATGGCTTTGCAAGCATCAGTCTGGGCATCGGTTGGGAGGGATTCAGCTTGGCAAGGAACAGTAATTTGATTTGTCTCACTGAGTGCAAACCACACCGAAAGTATCTGTAGTTCCTCTGACCAGATTCATGCAGCATCAGAATCCGATTTCCAGATTTCTGGCGGTCGGCGTTTGGAAACTATGCAGCGTGTACCTTTGATGAGGGGAACCCGACCGAGCTGGAATATGACTGCTGGCCGTGTGCCAGAGGGACGCTGAAGTTCGGACAGGGTCTGCGGCGGATCGGAAGGCCTTTGTTATCCCACAGCGGCACGCTAATTTGAGAGGAGGTTCACTACGCCTTTCTGTGAAGCGTCCGTACGATGACGTCCAGCACACTTGGAAACGGAGCGGCTGTGGAGCAGCTCAAAACACATCAAAAAGCCACGCATCCACATGTTGCTGAAAGAGGAAAGAAACACACAGAAATGACTTTTCCAGAGTGACCGACAAACCCAGAAATGATGGGTCTAATTCTTTCGTCCCTTTAAAGAACACATTATTCTATTACATTATTAGATTTTATTGTGTGTGTGTGAGCGGGGAGTGGGTTGGTTTTTTTGGAAAACAGGACGGAATAGAGGCCCTATGTGTGTATATGAAGGCCAGGCCAGCTAAATGTTAGGAAATGACTCAGTTGTATTTATGAAGTCTTCTGTTTGTTTGTGCTTTTTCCACTTCGGCTCCTGGAAAAGCAGATTATTTGCACATCCCCCAGTTAACCCGGCACAAAATCTTTGAGATGGATTCATTGCTACAGAGCCAAGGCTTTTCTTGCTTTGGTTATGCTGACCAGAAGTGTCACTGGAAAATCTTGTTGCCACCTGTATTTTCCTTCAGAAACCCTTGAAAATCATTTTTTTATAGTTAGTGGTGTTTGCTAGGGCGAGCGTCACTTCTGTTGCTATCCCTGAGTATTAAAGAAAGACATTTATGATTCCTCAAACTGCGCGGTTTGTTCACAAACTTTCTACACAATCGGATGTATGATAAAATCGGTATGAAGAAAGATCCAATAGACTTATATTGAAACAATCTGGCACCCACAACACTCAGTGCTGCATGGGGTGAACATTCACATTTTCTTCCAAAAGTGTAAAAATCCAGTTCGAACGCAAGTCATATTTTAAAAATATAAATATATATATAGAAACCTGAATGAATTAAGTACTCAAAAAACAAATAAAATAAATAAATAAATACACTTCTGTAGTTCTGCAGTTTTAATAATTTAAAAACTTTTTAAGACCTTTAAAAGTCTAAGTAAAGACAATTTAATCAATAAATTGAAGGAAAGTAGAGGTGTACTAGAAACACTTCAAAGTTTGCAAATACGATCTCCATTGCTTTTTAATTCATTTTCCAAAAAAAAAAGGAAAAAAAAACATTTTGGCGGAAAAAATTACAAATAAATAAGAAAGTTGGAAAAACAATCAAAAATGGCTTGAATAGTGCAGCTTCCAACTAAACTCAAGTGAAAAATTCAAGTGTTTATGATTAAACCAAGAAAAAATACCAAAATAAATAAATGAAAATAAACAAATACATACAAATTTGTTCTTGTCTGTTTGCTTGTTGTTTGTTCTTGTTTTAATCATAAACTCACTTCATTTTGCATTTCAAGTAAATCCTGATTTAAGGATGTTTAGATATTTATATTGGTAAACAAAAACACTGAGGTAGATATTTGTTTTTGCACTGCATGCAACATTTAACGCCATGACTTTATGTGTCTGCTCTGAATTAAGACTTTTTTAAAGCCTCAAACTGTGGAAGAGTGAATTAAGTCTTTTTAACCTGCAGAAACTCTGCTCATAAGTGACATAAATTAAACCCAAAGAAATGAAGGTAACAAAATATTCAAGATTTGTGTTTCATGAACTCATTTGAATTAGTTAAAAGGAACAAGCAACACAAATCTCTTTATTCTTTATGAGTGGGTTTTCTGTCTGGCAGGACAATCAAATGCACAAACATGTGTTTGTCTTTAGAATGCATAAATAAATTGCTACTAAAATTGTTTTTATATGTCCCAAACCCATGCACCATTTGTTGTGCACACTAATGACCATGGCATCCACTCAGACTAGAGTCAAGTCATTTTGCATTGCACCAACACACAAACCCACAAGTAAACACATGTACACACACACACACGTACATACACCCACAGAACAGGTGCCTCAGACCGAGTGAGTCAGAACCCTCTCGTGGCCTCATGGCAGATCCACTGTTTGCTCTGATTCAGCGCCAGCACACTACGACTCATACCTTGAACTATTTGTTGTTGGGACACAGGCCTCTTTCCCCTCACAGTAAACCACATCGCTCATGTTCCCCAGAGACTCGCTGTAGTAAACTTTGGTCATTTTTCTTGACATTTATTGGCTGATGGTAACCATGGCAGTACAGTGACTTGGTGTATGAAAGCATTTTGATGTTTCTCATAAAAGCTTTGCGTGGAGGATGTTTCAGTTTGGAACACTCTAGTGAGCAAGCATGTAAACAGATGGTCAAAGGAGATATTTGGGGTGTTTGTTTCTGAAGGGCAGCTGTAGCGCAGCGCTAGACGCAGTTGGTGGTCTATCTGTTCTCTATCTTTACAAGAATTTTGGTGATGCATGCACTTAGGTAAGGTTGTGTTTGGATGGCTCAACTAATGGACGAGTTTAAGTGAATCGCACGAAGACATGTCCAGGTCACATTTCATCCCCCAATCAAGAGGAGTAAGATATGAGAAAGATATACATACATACATATATATATATATATTATATATATATGTGTGTGTGTGTGTGTGTGTCAAGTCGACAAGTCGACAACACACACACACACACACACACACACACACACACACACACACACACACACAAAAATTTCTTTTTTGGCATGAAAATATTGTTAATAAAAAGAAAAATAAATATTTATAAAGTGTTTCCATTTTTATAAGAAAAAGGTTATATTTTTGATATACTTTACCATTCAAAACTTGGGGTTAGTTAACTTTTAAAAAAATCTATTTAAAATAAGCTGTTTCTATTCATCAAAGACTCATGAAAAATGCATCATGGTTTTCATAAACATTAAGCAGCACAACTGTTTTCAACAATAAGAAATGTTTTTTGAACAGTAAATAGGCATATTAAAATGATTTCTGAAGGATCATACACATATACATTACAGTATACCATTATAATATTAATGCTCCTAAAAATAGGCCTCATTTTCTTTATGCAAATGTCATTTGATTTTAGGGTGACCTGGACATTTCTTGGATTGCTTGCCATTCTTAGTACCTCTGAGGCAGAGAAGAATGCACAGTGCGCCAAACAACAGGCACCTGTATCTGAATCAGAATGTAAGAATGTGACCTGTTCCAGAAAAAAACCAGCAGACGATTGAGAACAAATCAGAAAACACATTAATTAGTTCACCTGCAAATGCTAAAGCTTGACGGATTATAAGATTACTAGTTCGCAGTACACTTGCAATCCCGACTCCATCACAGATGTTAGTATCCCAGCAGCAGATGGCATTGATCTTTCACATTAAGTTTTCCTCCGGCTCCAAACCCAGCTGATTCGGTGGCTTCGCCGTACATATGGAACTGCTGATATACAATATGCTATATTGCTGAAAAAATGTTTTTTGAAGATTTTTTTGATACATCTGCTCCAGGTTTTCTCTGCAAATGAGTTACACTCAAGGACTGTATCAATGTCATGTTGATTCTCTCTCAAAAGTAAACGCGCTCAGTGTATACTCAGACTAATCAGGCTAGTTTGTGTTGAAAAAGTCCTGGTAAGGACACACACCTCGCCGTTGGTGGCCTAACTGCAAAGCCTTGTCTTGAACCTGCTGCTTAAATTGGATTAACAATGGGCTGCAACCAGCTGCAGGGCTTTGGAGGGCGGGCAGAGTGGGCAGGGCTCGCTACCCTGGGTGGTATGGCGTTAATTCCCTCCTCACACGTTTCCCATTAGTGTAACAGGCTACATATGAAGCACCAGGCAACACTGGTCAGGGACACAAGGCATCCCAGCCCAGCCTGATTCATGGCACCAGTCTGTGTCGATCAGTTTGAGCCCAACTCTACCATGAGTAATGTCATGCCATACCAACCAATTAGCATGACGCTTCTTGTTCGGACGTCATCTGGATGTTGACTGGATGGAAATGAGTAACACGAGCGGTAAATACTATCTTTACTGCCAGTCTTAGAGTAATGGGTGACTGTAAATTTTAATTTGCATTGATTTGGACTTGCATTTGTGTTCACGATGTATTTGAAAAGATTGATACATTTAAATTGCATAACGTGAAATTTTATACATTATATATATATATATATATATATATATATATATATATATACTGTATAGATATATAGATAGATATAATTTCAAAATATGCAATTGAAATACATTAAAATTTACATATTATATATATATATATATATATATGTATAAAAATTTTGCATTTGCATTTGACCTTTATGACCTTTGAATTGCATATTTGAATTGCATTAAGTTTCCATCAATTTGGATTAAACAGTTTCAATATCAACAAACTTATAACTTAATGTGATTCATATTTGCCAATCAAACATGAATGAAACAGGTAAGATTTCTGCGCTCCAAAAAAATAAAAAATAAAAAAATCATGGCATCATTTATTATTAACTATTTGCATCTATATAATTTCATTTAAATAATATTTTCAAAATGCATTAAAATGGTTCAGGATTAGCATAAATCTGTTCATTGTAAAAACAATTAAATTAATTCAGTTAAAAAGTATGAATGTGTTAAATATGGCTAGATGTGGAACAAGCAATATCCACTTTTATGAGATTTTATGATTTATTGATGATAAATATATAAACCTGGTTATTGTGTATTTAAATCTTGTTACGTTTATTAGTATTATTACTATTATTATAACTATTAAGTTTAATTTATGTATGACTGACAAATATGCATCACATTAAACCTATTAGTGTGTTTATTTTGAAACTGTAATCCAAGTGCAATATGCAATTCAAATACATAAATCTTAAATTTAGGCCTAAATATTTGTTTGAGTGCAATTTCAGAGTATTTAATGCATGCCATCTCCTTCCTCAGCTTAAGCTCTTAAAGCTTTTGTATGCAACTGCCTCTTACATTACATGTGGCTGCGATGAGGTAGACTTAACCGTATGTGTTAACGTGTGTGTGTGTGTGTGTGTGTGTGTGTGCAGAAGAGATGGATTGCCTTCTGCCTGCCTCACCTCAGCTCACTTCCTGTGAGTCACTTCCTGTCCCAGGCCCAGAATCCTGCTGTCCTCTGGCTGATGTCATGGCAGTTTTCCACTCCAGCCTATGGAACATAAACATCTGGCCATAAGATCATAAAGCGGAGACGAGTGCCAGCGCTCCGCTTCAGCCCACCCCATCAGTGACTGCATCCTAGCACATTATAGTCAAAAACTGATTTATTACCAAGAGTAAAGCTCCTTTCGTGTGCAACATTTCATGCTTGCACTCTTTTTGTGCTTTTTCATTGCAAAGGTCACTCTTAAAAATAAAGGTTCTTTATTGGCATTGCTGATTCCAAAAAGAACTTTTAACACCCAAGGAACCAAAAAAGGTTATTTATAGTGAAAAAAGGTTCTTCTGATTATTAAAATGTTCTTCAGAAAAAGTGGTTCTTTTAAGAACTGTTCACTGAAAGGTTCTATGAGCAACCAAAAAGGGTTCTTCTATGGAATCGCTGTGAAAACTCCATTTCGGAACCTTATTTTTAAGGTTCTTTCTAGCACTTGGTTCTTCTCGGCATACCTTCCTGATGAAGACGGCATAATTCATTCCAACGCATGCCGCTAAGGCTCAATGTCTCCAAGTCGACACCTCTATGTTCACAAGGAGGGCAGGAAATGCCGGAGAGCGGTCGTCAGGCAAAGAGGAGGAAAGTATCAGGGGTCAAAGGTCGGAGGTGAAAGCAAAAGGGCAATGGGCATATTTCAGGATTCATTTCCCCCCTAATTCATCCTTTCGGTGCATCGCTTTTTTCGTGTCTCCTCTTTCATTCGGTTCCACCCCATTTGTCCCCGCCGGCCGCCTGTTGACAGCAGCGCAGCACTAATAGTCTGCTGTGGGAAAGTTAGTGCGGGGCATTACGAACACCAGAATCTATTCGACAGAACGGTTGAAAGATCACATATCCGTACAGATGTGTGAGAGAACGGGACGGGAATGTTTGGTTAGGGCCAAGCGCTGACTCTTTCTTTTTTTCTGTCCCTCTCTGGCTTAAAACACATTCTCAAACTCTTCTTGAGCCATCTTGTGTTTGGCTGTTTTGAAATCTACGTTTGTCAAAGGCAGGTCTTTAAAGGAACAAATTAATTCTGTATGTGCACTACAAGTAGAGCAAGATGGGGGAAGATGCCATGTGCATTTACTGTTAAACTGTAACAAATTTAGAGATGATTAGCACAACATGATAATGCATCATCCAAAACATTCAGGGGGAAAAATGGGAACATTTGCTAATTTAGTTGAAATGGGGTAGAAACAAGCTCCCAGAATAAACATATTCCAGCTGTCAACTCATTTTTGCGTAATATAAACATATCTAACATATATATATATATATATATATATATATATATTTTTTTTTTTACTAAAGCAATTAAGTAAATTTACGCATTTTGACAATTCATTGAATGATTAAATAATGACACAAACTGACTATTAAAAATGTAATAATGAATTGCATTAGACAATTCTATTAACCAGTATATAGTATATATTGTTTTTCTTTCCTTTTTTAATGTTTTGAATCAGATTTTATAATTTTATATATATATTTTTTCATTGTAATTTTAGTTCAGTTTTTGTTGTAAATATTTAATTTTAAATATTGAATTAATTTAATTTTAAATTATTAAACAATAATTAAACAAAAAATATTCAATTTTAACAGAAACAAAAACAAAAACAAACAGAAAACAAACAAACAGACAAACAAACAGACAAACAATAAATAAATAGTGGAATAGACTTTGGAGAATGGACGGATGGATAAATAAATAAATTCATGAATAAATAAATAAATAGTTAGTTAGTTAGTTACATACACAAACATATATTTTCAGATAAAATGTCACACAATTTGATCTTCAGGTGAAAATTCAAGATTAATGGCAGCATAATCATTCGATAAATGCTCCAAGATAAAATCTGGCTCGTTTTCAACTTTTCAAAATTAAAAGTGTCTTAGCCCATCTTACCCTACCCACCCCTTAAGGGCCTCCTCATAGATGGCATGAGATAAGGATTGACTAAACAAAAGGCTGAAAATGCCTCATTTTAGTCATTATTTCTAGGCAGGACACGTCAGTGCCCTTTCTAGCCGAGTGTACCAGGACATCCCATAACTCTTTCAGTAAAACAGTTGTGCAACATTCTCCGAGACAGTTTTACTAACACTTCCCCAAATATTTAGATCGGAGCAAAAAGGCAGCGCATGGCACAGGAGAGCATTAATCATATAGCTCGACTGAAGCGCTCTATAAGAGTGCAGAGTATTTGCAGAGTTTGTAAACATCACCGACCGTCTCAGCGAAAGCCAATGCCATCGGTGTTTGAACACAGCGTGTTTGTTGACTGTGATATAAAATAGTGCTGTGGGGTTTTGGGTTTCCAGAGAGGGAGCTGGGCTTGAGTATATTGAGTCCATGTGGGGAAGACGGTTTTAATCGCAGCGTTACCCACATTTCTTCCTGTTTCTAATTTGGAGCTGCGGTGGTTTTTGTCCCCTGGCCAGCAGCCTCTCATCCACCGAGTGTCCATTTCCTCTGAAGTGAATAGTAGCAGGTGTGTTGGCACGGCTCGAGGAGAACAAACTCCTTCTTTTTTTTCCATCTGCCCTGCATTTGTCTTCCTTTCAAAGTTAGAACATCCAGTAACAACATTGTTTAGTATAAAACTAAATAGGGAAACAAGCATGCAGATGCAAGATGTCATAAAAGCGTCCCCGTGTCGCATCTACACCCATCTCCTCCACCTCTTCCTCGCATGACTTCAGAGCTGGAGAGTTGAACCCACCCACTGTGATGCACCACGAAAAACAAGCGGGAATGTCATCTCCGGGGAAAAGGGGAGACCTGTGATTGGCAGAGAGTGGAAGAGAAAGTCAAAATCTGTTTGAGCTCATTAGGTCCAGTGAAAGCAATCACAGGAGACGTGCTGTCAGGATGCTCGGATCGGCATTAACCTCAGTGACCCCGCCTGTAACTTCCGCAGCTCCTCGTTTTGGGCCTAATGAAGGTTTGCTTTTAAGGGGAATCGTCACTTCCCTTGATCTCCGCTCGCAGTCGGCGCAGATTAAACAAATCTGATATGACTGTTGAGGCATGAATTTAGTAAACAGAAAGTATGTTAACGTGTTACATTTCGTCAATCGGAATTAATCCAATCTGATTTCAGATTCTGAAAGTTCTCTTATATATTCATAAATATATTTGAATATTTGTTTACATGCATTCCAAACAAAACTCACCGTGTTCAGAACTGGTGAAAGCCGCTGCGATAATGTCACCAAAGTCACATAATTGCTGTTTTTGCCTTGATGACATATTCAAAAAGAAAGCAGACATATGATTTTTTAGCAAATATTTAGTATATTTTCAGTCTCATCCACTGATCAGTTCACAGCGATAGGTGCTTTTGAAGCACTGTTTCATGAAACTAGTCATTTGGAGCACATACAAAACTTACAAAGTCGTGATTTTAGTAAGCGAGGCTTCTTTACATACAAAATTCAAAGCCTTTTGAAATTTCAATGGTTTGCTGCTAGTGTAGGATCTCTGTGAACCTATGATTTTACCTGATATCGGATCAAGTTTTATACATTTGTAGACATTATTTCAATGATTTTGTATAACGAAGTGGAAGAGTTGTAGTTAATGGTCTGGTATTGGCCTGATTAACCAATTTTTCCTTAAAACAAATAAAACAAGCTCTACAATTTAGTCCTTGTAGCACATATTATACAGACACTTCATATTTAATGTTATTAGATGATTTGTTAAATGCATTCAATAGATTACACTTTAAAAATATTTGCAATTAGTTTGTAAGGCTATTTTTATGCATGTTTTCATTGCATTTACACCATTCTGGCCAGCAGGTGTAACCGAAGTGTGGCATTTCGAGAGCTTCAAATCAGTAAATGATTTTGTGAACCAATTAGTTTGACTCAAATTTTTAAAACACTTGGTTTCTCCCATTACTACCAGTTCATAAGACACAAAACTTCAATAAACATATGCATGTTTGCATGACATAAAACATATGCAAGCACACATCATGGCGCTGCACATGTGAGCACAGTATTTCTGAATCTAATTCAGAAAAATCATGTGTTACATTCCTAATTTTTCAGGTCGCTTTCAATCCGATTGTAAATCCATTGAGATCAGCTCAATCGGATCAATTGAGGTATTTACATGAAGGCTTTTTAGTCCCATTGAGCCATCATTCTGATCATTTGGATGCATGTAAATGTAGCTATAGAGAAAGTCATGACTTCTTCCAAGCCTGTGTTTATGGTCCGTATGATCCATGTTTTCCTATTTGCTCAGGGCTTGAGTAGGACATACACATTGCCTCGATGATGAATCACAAAGGTTAGTACACCCACCCGTGCTACAGAAACAACAACAAAACGGTTGTTTCCTATGAACCGTGACTTACCTCCACACTTGGACCAGAAGTGATTTAATCTCAGCGTGATTAGTGGGCTGCGTTATTCAAAAATCTGATAAAGCGTTCATTTTGCATGTGAAAACCGCATCCAGTTGGGCTGTAAACATCAGCCAGAAATCTTTTCATCTCTGAGAGGTTCCAGGTTTTTCCTTAATGTGGTGGAGCTTATATCAATAGAGGATACAGTCCCACATTAATCTTCACGCTGTGAGTTTCACAGCTTTGAAATACGAGCCACAACCATGAAGGGAACATTGTTGTGAGCTGTGTTTCAGGTGCATCCTAAGTCGGGCAGCTTAAACGCATTTTCTAGACTTTCGATGAATGTTTTTTATTTCACTTTGGCCTAATTCGCTTCCTCCACATGTGAACTCGCACAACTGTGCCGGAGCGTTATTGCCTTGAGGTCTCTTTAAATGACTCCCTGCTGTTAAAAAAAAAATATATATATATAAAAATATCACGCTTAATCATGTCACAATCAAAAAATAAAAGTCAAAATGATGAGATAAAAATATAATAATGACAAAAAGATAATTACGAGACGAAAGGTCATAATTATTACATACTAAGTTAAATAAGATAAGTTGAAATTATTACATATTAAGTATAATTCTGACATAAAAAGCCAAAATTATGAGATAAAAAGACATTTATGAGATAAAAGATGATTATGACAAAATAAATCACAAATATAAATCGAAATTATGAGAGACTAACTCACAATTCTGAGATAAAGACAATTATGACACAATCAGTCATAAAATAAGTTGTGGCATAATTATGGCACATTAAGTCAAAATTCTAAGTTAAAAAGTCAAAACTGGCAATTCCATTTAAAGAACTGAAATCAAGTTGACAAAGAAAACATCTCCAACAATATTTCCCCCTGGACACCCCTTTCTCAGTTCAGCCACTCGATGGAAACATATATTATGAGGACAAAGTCTCCAAATTAAATACTGTCAAAATGCTTGACATCCAATTGACGTGAACTTTACGGTCTGTTCAAATGACTCCCTGCTGTTAGATGTTCGCTACACCCGATCGGACAGGCATGTCCCGACTCGGTGTCGGCTTTGATCTGGGATCAAATCGGAGCGAGTAGCTGTCCGCCTAATTGTATCACATTATCTTGTCATTGTTCTCTGCATCCTTCTGCAAGGAAAGCTCATCATAGGGCCTCTATTAACCTCTGACCCCCGTTCCCTGTGTACAGACCCAGTTGCTCCTCACACCCAACCCTGGGCCCATTAACACATCCATGCGGCCCAGAAAAAAACTATTTTGACGGGCTGTAATTGCTGCTAAGTGACAGTAGACAAAGGCTGCCTTTGTGCGGGTTGAGATTTCCTTCGGATGGGATGCGAGACCCCCGATGGGCCCGACTCCACGCCCACCTCGCGGCGGGACCCGTTTGAAAGTGTGAGATAATGAGGGGTGGTTTTTGTTTGAGGACGGCACCCAATTACATGCTCCAAATTGAGAGCGGCGAGTGCTGATTAGGTGATGCATTCCCTTTCTCGGAGCCTCCGAAGAGACCTCCCTCAGGCTCGGGGTGCATAATGAGTTTACGTTAGCTACAAAAGGTCAGGGGCCATTAAAGGTCATGGCATTTCCTTTAAGGCAGTGCACTGTGCAACAGGTGCTGCCATGAGGTCATTGTGACTCGGGCTGACAGTGAGGAGAAAACCGAGGGCCCAGCCCATTTACAAACTTCCAGAAACAAGGTTGTGTTTGTTATGATGGTGTGTCGAGCCAAATTGATTTCGTGTTACTTTCCTCCAGGACACTTCTTGAGAAACCGGTGGGAATGGAGCAGATCTATTCAAACAGAGCTAAATATATACATGTGTATATAATCGCCTGTTTTGCGGCTTGGGCTAAATTAAATTCTGAGGTAGAGATCTGTTCCCTGAGGCCCCAAAGGAATGGGATACAGGATATATTCAGTTAAAAAACTTCTTTCTATGCTTATTTTTGTTTAAAAACATTCTCATCTCACAGAATTCATTGTGTTACTTGTGAAAATAATTTTCTAATCTGTGCAAATAGGTAAATGATAAACTGAGAAAAAGTGCATGGCCTTAAAAAGAAAAATCACAAATGAGATTTCTTAAATATCTCAATTATGGCTCCAAGATGCATTACATGGAGATTAAATAATTAAAAAATATTGAACGTTCTAGAGTTTCAGAAGAGATTTCAATAATGTTTCAAGCTATGCCCAGATTTATCTTAATATGAACTCAAGTATTTCTCATTGAATATTACCAAGACCAAATGATCAGATCCAATGCGATCTGCATTCATTTTACAACTTATGTTATGGAAGCCCATTTCCTTTTTTTGTAAATCAAAGTTAAATTATGACATACTCATATATATTAAGTCATAATTAATAGATAAAGTCATAATTCTGACATAAAAGATGATGGTTCTCATAATTATGAGATGAAAAGCCAAAAAAAACTTTTATCTCATTTAGATTTTTTTCCTAATGTCTTTCTACTTTTTATATCATAATGTTTATGTCTTGTGTCATAATTAAGTCATAGTCAATATTATAACAGTCATAATTATGAGATAAAAAGTTAACATTATGACAAAGTCATAACTGACATTATGAAATTCTAATCTCATGATTTTGAGATTTTATGTCATAATTCATATGTCATTCTATTATTTATGTGATAATTATGATCATTCTTTTCCTTATGTGGCAGAAATAGGCCTCCATATGTTACTCATTCTATTTTAATTTATTTTTATTTCTAAGAAGAAACATCTGAGACAACTGAGAACTGAGACAAATGAGACATAACTGAGAACTCCATTAAGTTTCCTGAGCAATGAAAATCTCACCAATAATTTTCCGCTGGGCAGGCCTTACTCCTCAGTTTAGCCACTCATTGGAAATGTACATTATGAGGACGGAGTCTCCCAATGAAATGCTGTCATGCATGTATTTTTAAGTCTGACGTAAGTCAAAGAGTCGAAGAGGCATGGGAGACTTTTAATACAAGTCTCTCAGTCTGTCATTATGAAACTGGAAACCACCTATCAGAGGCAGAGTGACTGATGTGGGGAACTCTGGTCCTGTCCGCTCGTTTCCTTTTGCCAGCCATTTTCAAAACTACACACAGCTATAGCGATGGGTGGCCAGTGACGACGTCATCACACTTTTTAGACCTATCATAGATGGAAATGGGGTAAATGTAAAAAGCATTTGTGTAAATAACAAATTAATGCAGGCTGGCACATTGTTTTCTTAAAATAAAGGTATAAAATATAATGAATTGTGAAGCTTACCTGAATTATGAAAAACCTCAGTAATCTTCCTCCACCAGCTGACAGACACTGATAAATATGGGGCGTGTGGCATATATTTCATTGATCAATTTTTCATCACGTTAACAATACAGAAGTGTGAGGTACTACTTTTAACGCCCACTAAGTGGCAGTCTGAATCAGTGACTCTAATCACTATACATTTACATGTATGCATAGACAGACACTTTTATCCAAAGCGACTTATATTGCATTCAAGTTATGCATTTTTTTTTTTATCAGTGCATGCATTCCTTGGGAATCAAACCCTACATTGGCACTGCTAGTGCCATGCTTTACTGTTTGTGCAACAGAAATACCTGAAAGTTATATAAAAAGTTTTTGCACTTTATAAAATAAGATAATTGTGAAAAAATCTTGTGTCGGATTTACTTTGAAACAATTATTATTTAGAAACTGCTAGTAAATTTCATAAATAATTACAAAGAAATGGCAAGTAACACATTGAATTAAAGTGAAACATACACCTATAATCTTTTTATTTACAACTTCAAAAATCATATTTCCACAGTGCATTGTCCTTTTTTTTCCCAGAGGAATCTAAAGAGGAAACATCTGAGACAGTTGAAACTGAACGTAAATGAGAACTTTATTACATCTCCTGAGCTATTAAAGATCAACCCCTGAGCAATAAAAGACACCATGAACAGCTGAGATCTTTTGTAACACTCGGCGTTGTCCTTCAAAAGCAGCCCAGATCGCTCTCTTCCCACAGTCCAGTAACCTCTCCCAGGCCAATCCTCATGTGACTTTGTGGATGAACACCTGCACAACACAGTAAGATTGTTGGGCAATTAGAGGCATCTGACCTTTTCAAAGGGAGGAGAACCAGGCCCTGGTTTGGCCCTGTTAGGAGTGGTATCACCCTACTCAATAGGCCTGTTTCTGGCCTTGCTTGCTTACTGTTCCATGAAATGTGCCTGTGGAACAGTGCAAACTTCACTGAAACAGACTGGACACTGTTAGACAACAGTGCTGCCTTTGTGTGGAATTGTCAAAGCTGGCCCTTTCCTGATGGTCCTCCCTTTCTTCTGTGCCTCAGCTGTGAGCAAACAAAGCAAGCTCCAAGGCCATGTGCTTCTCCACAGCCGGCCATGTTGGAATGCCTGTCAGTTACTAGAAGTGTTGGCATTTTTGTCTCAATGTAGTTTTATTTCGCTTTGGGCAGGGAGAATGTAAGTCGTGCACTGCTACGGATTCCGACGAGGTCGTTATTTTGTGGCCGAATAGAGCTCTGCAGGAATGACGTATTTTTGTAGGCCAAGACCCAGAAACGAGTTTGCATTTTAGCAGTTTTGACATCATCCCGAAGTCAATGCATGGTTTTGAATTGGTTAAATGTCGGAAATAAGGTCTGTGGTGAACATAAGCTCGATATATTTTCATGTTTTAGTGTACAACATCAAATACATCAGCAATACACATTTTGTATCATTCATTCCCTGGGAATTGAACCTGTGCTCTACTGTGCTCTACTGTTAGAATAACAGGGATGCCTAAATACAAGAGTTTGCACTTCATAAAGTATAGAACAAAAAGTATTTGCATTTCTTATCAAATAATTTGAAGGTGATGAATTTGAAAGTTGGTGTTTAAAAAAATTATACAATTGCACAAAGCAAAAGGATAGGCTTTATTCAAGCTGTAGAATTGCAAAAAGATATGTATTTTTAGCACTTCTGGTTCAATGTCTGTTCAATTTCATGTCTGTTACAGCAGCACTGTGTTGCTAGACCTCTAAGATCATCACAGAGTTTGCTTTTACATGTTTTCAGATTACGGTTGAAAACCAAAGGTGATCGAGCCTTCTCTGTGGCCGCCCCATGTCTTTGGAATAGTCTCTCGTTGCACATTAGATCATGTGACTCATTAGACTGTTTTAAATCAATGTTGAAAACACACCTTTACTCTGTGGCATACAGTTGCCCCTAGCTTTTGGGACATTGATCAGTGATGGATATTGTTGTGTATTGTGTCTGTTTGAGTCATTTTTAGACATGTAAAGCACTTTGGTCAACTGGTGTTGTTTTAAATGTGCTATATAAATAAATGTTGATTGATTGATTGATTGATTGATTGATTGATTCAATCATTCAGAATGCAATGGTTTAAATGCCTGAAATAAGACCTGTATCCTCAGGATATTTTTAAGTTTTATTCTGTGACATAAAATACATCAGTAATACACCCCTGAGGATTTTTTTAAAGCATTTAATGAACTTGAAAAAGGCAGTTACTAAAATTTGGCTAAATGGGACTACAGAGGTTGTAGGGGGCATTAAACAACATCACGCCGATCAGGTAAACTCATCTGCTCACTAGTCGCTTTGATAGCCTCGTTGTGTTCAAAATCACACTCTTGCATGCTATTTTAACTCAAACTTTCAAGGAAAATGTGTTTTAAATAAAGACTGAAAGAGTTGTCGGAAGCGTAATATTTAAGTCATGCAACCATGGCTTTTTATGTCTGACGACTGTATTTAGGCTTCCATTGGTGAAGAATATAATGATGAACAGAAAGTTTAAGAATCATAAGCCTTTGATGGTCACAGAACTTATTTTCTGCAATAATCCAAAAGATAATAAAAAAAATCCCACTGGGTTTTTGTTGAGGGAACCAGGGTGAAGCAAACTTCCGGGTTGGCCTATAAAAATATGTCAACACTGCAGCACTCTTGAGTTCACGGCAAAATATATCACAGAAACAGGGTACCACACACGTGCATTTGCAGATCCGGTGTGCGATATGTTACAGCAACTCTGCAGAAATGTTATCTGTTATGTTCATTGCAGGAAACATTTCAAGAGCCAAACGACCCAAAGGAGATGCTAAAGCGACCAGCACAAGACTTTCTTCCTCGCTTTACTCCCAATTTGCTCCAAATTTTGAGAGCTGGCCTACTGTAACTTAATTGCTTTTCCTTTCCAAGAGCTTTTATGTTTTGCCACCTGTATCAGACCATCACAAAAGTATAACTATACGCTGGTTCATTCTGCAGTTCTTACCGTAACCATACATGGGCCACTGGCAAAAAAACTGAGCAAAATGTAGATGAAATCTATAGACGTCTGGAGTAAAGAACCCGAATGAACTACCCGAGGCACTCCAGACCCAACAGCTTACTCCCAAGGCAATGATAGATTTGGGGAAGCGTTTATTTAGGCAGATTGGTTTTGCGACTGAGGGATTTTTTCCTGTCCAAATGAAAACCAGTAGCACTCAGTTTGAAGCCTCCATTCACTTTGCATAATGGTTCCCAAGGTTTCTCTTTTTTATTTCTTGGCTTTCCGTGCCAGTATAATTCAATTTCTCAATCCAAGCCAAATATTTGCAGTGTGGCCTACATTTCCACACTGAGCTGCGTGCAGGTTGGCGGCATGGGCACTTATGCATTCCTCTGACACACAGAGTTATGGGCTGAAGAGATGACTGACAGCTGAGCTTTGCCATACACCTTGCCATGATACCGTGCTGTTATAACCTTCTTGTAAGACTTTGCTCTTGTCTTTCATGAATGACTTGTGTTTCACTCTCTAAATTTTACAGAAAAAATCTTTTCATGAGATAGTCCACCCAAAAATATACAGTACATTTTGCCAACATTTACTCGCCCCCATGTTGCTGCAAATGCTGTATTTTTTTCCTTTTTCCAGCAGCTATATATTTCTGCAAAAATAATTTAAAATGAATAGATAGATAGATAGATAATGAATATCTACTGTATATGAATCAACCAATGTTTTTGAACAAATAAGTTGTGGAACTGATTATTTCATAATAAAAGCTTTTTTAACAAATTGGTTAAGTGAATGACTCAGTGACTCACTCGTAAAATAATAAATGAATCAGTGTTGTTCAATGACTCATAAAAACTCACTTCTCACCACTTACTGGTATAACAACGAAACCTGGAGAAAGAATAAAAAAAGTTTTATTGTGTTTAATATATATATACAGTATATATATATATATATATATATATATATATATCTATATATATCTATATATACCCATTAACGCTTGTTTTTTTAGTCAATAGCTTATTAAAACGTAGTTCTGGGTTTTTTAGCTTGTTTACTGTACACCTTGTCACATAGCAGCTTTTAGAGATTGTTCTGTTTTTGTTACAAGTCAGAAATGACAAGGAGGCAGCTTCCCGCAATACAAAGTCAATGGAGAGCATTGGATTGTGTTCCCCCCCGGTGGGCATGGTTTTCAGATTATGACGCGTGTCGCTCTGTTTCTATTATAATATTTGAAGGTTTGTTTGCCAAGTATTTTAATGCATTATACTTTCTGAAAAAGTGAAAGTTGACCCATACTTGGAATTTGTGCTCTGCATTTAACCCATCCAAAGTGCACACACACAGCAGTGAACACACACACACCGTGAACACACACCCGGAGCAGTGGGCAGCCAATCCTGCGGCGCCCGGGGAGCAGTTGGGGGTTCAGTGCCATGGTATTGAGGGTGGAGAGAGCGCTGTACATTCACTCCCCCCACCTACAATTCCAGCCGGACCGAGACTCGAACTCGCAACCTTTCGATTACGAGTTCGACTCTCTAACCATTAGGCCACGATTTCCCAGTTTCTAAAGGTGTAACAATAAAAAATATTATAATGTATTATAACTGTAGTTACAATTATTCGTGAGATCATACAATGCATTATAATGTACATTACAAGGCATAATTAATGCATTAAAACTCCTTTCATAATATTTTATATAAAGGCTTTAAGTGTTAACCAGTTTTATAAGAGAATTTTAATGAGAATAATAATAATAATCCAAAAATAAAACTTTAAATACATAAAAATAAACAACCAGGCACATTGTGATAAAGAAAAAAAGTTACAAAAGCACATTTCTTTATTCAACACACACACACACACACACACACACACTAACACACACACACTTACATATGCATACGTGTGTGTGTATAGATAGAAGCTATAGATACTACGGACAATACAGATTTTGATTTGTGGATTGTTTCTTGGATTTTCTGAGATAGTATCCACAAAGAACTGATTTCATTCAGAGCTAAAAGTCTTTGTTGGCCTACACAGGTGCTTGAATAGTTCCTTTAACATTCTTTCTTTGAAGAAAACCTGAAAGCAGACGCCTTTAAATAGTATGTTAGGCCAAGAGAAGATGGGCCTCAAAGGCCTGTACATATGACAGTTTTCTGCATATCTAGGATGAATGCTGATTTACGATACAGTGTCCTTTAAGTTCCTAATTGTATAACCAAAATAAACCATCTTCGGTCCATAAAATAAGGTGTTTTATAGCAACCCAGCAGTATTTTCCATCATGAAGTAGGTCATGCGACAGGTGAGAGGGACTCTGTTTGTTTGCTGGCGGTCGGTGGCCATCTTTTCCACGTAATTAGATGACTTCTATTCCAGACACGCAGCTGGCCGTCACAGAGGACTGCCTGTGTCTCCGTGTTGATGTGGACCTGCTGTATCTTCACCGCGACCCAAAACGGGACTCAGAGCTTCCTGTGTTGAGAGACTTGTCGGGTCTCCTAGAGAGAGAGAGAACGAGCGAGCGAGAGAGAGAGTGCTGTAAATCTGGAAATGTTGAGGAAAGTTTGGGAAACACCTCAGTTGACGCCCTGCGAGTTTGATTCACACAGCTGTGTCATAAACGTGGCATGAAAAGCGTCACGCCACTTCGTGTCACCTCTCGACATGTGCATGCCATTTCGTAGCAGTAAAAACAGCTCGGCTGAAATCACATCAACACATATCGTCTTCGAAATTTTCGTAAACCGTGTCTGAGGTTATTTCCTTTACGCATGTGATGTTTATACACCCTGTTTTGTAAAAGCCAATGTGTGTTGCCCAATTATATCTGAGGAAATGAAAAAACACATCTGCAATTCAACAGGTGCCTCTTGGCATGCAGCATGTTCCATGTCTGGAAAACATCTGCATAGGTGGTCTCTCTCTCTCTCTCTCTCTCTCTCTCTCTCTCGCTCTCTTTCGTTCTCCAAACTCCTGCTTTTTCTTCTCTCTAGGGTCCGAGTGAAGGGAAGGCTGATTGTAAATACGGCGAGGACCTCAGAGCCAGAGAAACAGCCGTATATTTTGGGAGAAGAGAGGCTGGCTTTTACTAGAGCATATTTTTAATCGCACAACGCCAGCATGGATAGGCCAGGGTTGCACAGCTGCTCCTCTAATTTGTTTAAGCATGTACAAATAGGCCGTCCCACACAAGCCAAAAAAAAAAAAGTGAGAGGAGGTTTTGCTCAACATGGCATTTTTGTCTGACCAGAAGAGAAAACAAAATCAACAGCGATACAGACGGACTGGTCATTTTGAGTGATTTTACAGCAGGTTCCCATCGGATTCGTCATATATAAAAAATCTTGCAGCTTAGAACTCGATCCAGAACGATCGAGTCGTGCGCTCCAAATTTGTCAGCGTTAAAAAAGAAATACGATAGGCGCATTTGGGAGACCTTGCATGTTTTGAAGCGTACAAAAAGGATCGTCTCGATTTCAGCAGATCTTTGGAAGGAACGCAGAGGTCCTGTTGAATGATTCAAGTCATGGAAAAGATATTTATAACAAAGCCGTTCTATGTTCTTTATACTGGGAAGGATTAGAGGACAAATCTGATTTGGCCCTGAGCTGTGACTATGAAACTTTATGGTTAGCAGCATCTAACCCTGTAACAGGGTTTCTCTAGTTAACTAAACTAAAACCATTCAACAAAAATTCTTGAAATAAAATACTTTAACTTTAACTGAAATTCAAAATAAATATATATTTAAAACATTTTATTTTTGTCAGCTAATTGCCAAAGAACATTTAAAGTAAACTGATGTAAAATACCTAAAATTTAAATAAAAATGTATATATAATATAGGCATATGAAAAAATAGTAATATATATAATATATATATGTATATACATTTTTTTTTACTATAATTATCTAGCAATACTAAAAAAGCATATACAATTCATATTAGTATCAAAATTCATTCAAATAATTCAAAATTCATATTTCTACTTTTTAAATTGACCAAAAAAAAAAAAACAAACATAGAACCAGATTGGTTTTATAATAAATAAATTACATTACCACCATAAGATTTTGTGTTCCAATGATATATCAAAATACTTAAATGTGACTCTTGAATACAACCCGAATTCTGGAAATGTTGGGAAATTTGAATAAAATGTAAACTAAAACACTTTCAAATCACATGAAATGAGCTGGTCACATGTGAAAGTGTAATCTGTCTTCTAACATGAGAATGTGTTTTGAAATGTTAAAAAACATCTTGATTGCTGTTAAAGATTGAAATTATATTACACAGTCCAAGGTAAAAAGCACATTTTGAAAAGAAAAGAGAAAAGTTGGGAGGTTTTATCAAAGCATAGCTCAGTAGCTTAGTCTGTATAAGATACATAAATGTAGTTTCATTTGGCTGAGTACAAGGTTTTATTTTTTCAATTTTGCACCCTGTTCTGTCCCATTTCTCAAGAATCAATTAATTAATAATAATGTTATAATAATGTAATAATCAATGATCTAATCTCGGCCTATATGCTACTCTTAATGCAAATCATCACTACCCATCCTGTTCCATAATTCCTATTTCAAACAATCTGTCTCAAATTTGCTATTTCTAAGCAGCTTTAAAACCTCCAATTTAATCTTAAATGAAGTATTGGCCTCGACAGCACCATTTGTAAGCGTTCAGGAGACCCGATGCATTGTGATACCTGCCCACATGACAGTTGATGTCTAAGAATTATTGGTTTTGGAAATTTACAGCCAGTGAGCGAGCTCTCATACACATAATTACACTCGTTTTAAAAGCAGATTATAGGATTGACGCGTAAATACAAGGTTGCCTGTGACATCTGTCCAATCCGGCATCAAGTAAAGTTAGAAACGCGCAATGTAAATGAATAAGCGAATGGAAAAGTCAAAGTGGAAACTCTAAACATTTGCTCTTCTGAAGTCGGAAAACAGGTGCAAACAAGCTTCCCTTTAATCTAACCATCTCTCATTCACTCCGTCGTCCCAAACAGAGCGTTCTTTTTTCCAGTCGTGGGTAAAAGAGGGGTATCCCTTGTTCGGGACGCTTCTGATTTACTGTTGTATAAAACACAGAGAGGAAGTTTGCAAAGGGAAAAATGGGGGAAGGAAAGAAAAAGACATAAAAGCACAATGTCATAGGAAGAGCTTAACACTCGCTATACATGAAGTTTCACCCGCTGATAACTCTCTAAATGTCCATTGAGAGTTTTGTACACTCTTTGAGAGTTTTGTCATTGGAAATCCCTGTAGGGTCCGGGCCATCCTGAACATATAGGTGTATATGCTCAAGCGGGGTTTCCCCGTAAGCCCCGTCTAAACGACACACTTCAAACATAAAACTAGGTGCTAATGAACTGGGTCCTGACAAAGTTTACTTTCCTGGGTTGAGTCCCACCGTACAATGCTCCCATTCAGTGGCTCTCAACCGTGGAAAGTGTCTGTAAGGTAATCCCGTAAGAGTTTTGTGAGACCTTTTCGAAATTTTCAATATGTCTCTCCTCCTGCATGTGTGCCAACGATAACACTAATATGCCTCAGCTGATACTAGCGAATGGCTCGGAAATTTACATGAGGCAAAATGACATCCTTTCACGAGTCGCTGGCATAAGCGTCTAGCCTTTTCTGCCCTATTACTCACCTGGTGCTCTTACAGCCTAATATCCAAGCTTGCAGCGCTGCCAAGGCTCCTCGCCGGGCACGGGGCCTGAAACCGAACCAAGCAGCCTTTTAGTGGACCTAAACGCACTGGGCCTTATTACAGGTGCCACTAAACATAAATGGCAGGGCTGTTCGGTTAAAAGATGGTGGCTATTTTACATGGAGACTCCAACTTAGTGTTTATTTTCACTGTTTGTGCATGTAATGAGACTGGATCTGGATTAAGTCTGGTCTGGCCAAGAACTGCCTACTTATGATGAGACTGTCTAGCTGACATGTAAAAAAACAAACCACAGTTTTGTGTTGCTTTTACATGTTTTTAAGGACTGAGTTGATGTGAAATAGTTGATTCCACAATACTAACATGATAAGCTGAAATATTAAACGAAAAAAACTTAATATTACATTCAAGATGGCAAAAGCATATAATATCGTACGACTTGGATTGTACAAACATTTACTGCTTTTTATAGTTTTTTTCCCCCACAATAATCATAGCTGGGTTTGGTCTTTATGGTTAGGTTAACATTTGGACCATAGGTTTTTGTATAAATTAACTCATATGATTTCACCATCTCTTACAACATAGTGACATCTTATGAGACCAGGCTAAAAACATAAGAGAAATAAGCAAACATCTGTGTTTGGTCAAATTCTATTTGACCAAAAGTACTGATTATTTCACAGAAATCCCTTCAAAACCAAGTATAATATATATTTATGCTCATGTACATGTAATTTTCTGGATAAAAGGGATTCCGAGAGTTTTTTTAAGTGAGTGTTTGATGACTGCAAAAGAGAGCTACACTGCAGTTTGGGGTCAGTAAGATTTTTAAAATGTTTTTGAAATAAGTCTCTTATGCTCACCAGGGCTGCATTTCTTTGATTAAAAATACAATAAAAAACAGTAAACATATGAAATATTATTATAATATAAAATAACTGTTTTCTATTTTAATATATTTTAAAATGTAATTTATTTCTGTGAAGTAAATTTTAATTTTCAGCAGCCATTACTCCAGTCTTCAGTGTCACATGATCCTTCAGAAATCATTATTATTATGTAATTTATTCGCTCCAGTGCCTTGAAAACTTCAAAACAATGATTTGATGCCACCAACCTGGAAAACTTTGACAAATCCAGCAACTAAATCTTCCTCAAAAGTGCTTGGTGTATCAACCTGGTACCTTGAAAACACAACCTATCAGATTGAACTGACAAATTCAACCAGATCTTGATATTTTTGTGTGCAATTAGAATCAGATGTGGGCTGAGACCAAGTCTGAATTAATCACACAACCCTTGATGACAAATCTGACAGACGTAGTGCGTCAGCTGAAATAATATCACTCCCTGTTAACACCCCGGACTGTTTTTGTGTTTAGACGACATCCGGCGCAACACATCTGTTGATAAACTACGAGCTTGGCTTTTATGTCTCACGAGCGGCCAGACCCTATACTGTCAGATCGCAAAATACATTTACTTTTATTTATCTCCAGCACACTAGAAATGTGTGTAGCTCACAGGGGGGAGATGTCTACAGGAGGGAGAAACCGCAATCTATCTGGCAGATTACCTCCATCAAAACATATGGGCCTGTTCATCCATATCGTTCACATTTCTGGGCCACAGAGATATAAAACACCAGTGGCTTCCTTCTGTATTGTAAGCTGCTAAACAGTAGCTGTGATAATTCAACATGATATCCCTTCCCAGAGCCTCTCTATACCTTTAAGGGCAGATGAGAAAGGTATGGCCGGTCTTTGCATACGACAAGTCATATTTATGGCTTTCTAACCTGACAAGCTGCAAAGTTATATTTATATCAGATGGTTCCATGCGAGCGGAGGCTATGGGACTTGGCTGATTTTGATGGAAAGTTAAGATCTGCGAGCGGACGGAGTTAATTGAAAATGCATGCGGCCTTTGGATTTCTTATTTTTTCCTGAATCTGTGCATGTGTGTGTGTTTATGTTGTGTGTGTAAGTGCATGTAGGGGAGGGAGATGGTGACGTGCATGAATGCGTGTATGTGTGTGTGACTTTCTGTTTTTTTGAGATACACCTGGCCTCAGTAACAGTTTCATAAACTCCGATGGAAAGATCTACAAACAGAGACATGGTTTTGCCTCTTTAATGAACCGACAAAGGTCCCACCCTTACAAATAAACAATTAATTATGGAAACAGAAAGGCCATTTATAGAGGGTCAACACATGGACACACAGACTGTCTAGTCCAATAACTGCCACAATTATACATCTATATACATTACAGATATTTTATATCACCATTTCATAGGCAATCTGAAAAGAAAAAAACAACAACATCTGAGACTTTATTCAGACCAACAGTAAACTAAGGTTACACAAGAGAAAACAATTCTGACCGACGGCAATAATTATTTTCATGTTATGGCAATAAAAAAAAGAAAGAAATCAATGCTACTTGTCTATATACACTAAAAACTAAAATCAATCATTTTAAATGCTACAAGAGAAATTACGCATCACATTAAATTGTAACATTAAAATGTATAGTACGAAAAATGAGATTTGCTCGAGATTATGTTTTATTAGATTAATAGTGTTTTAAAAGATTACGTTTAAGTGGTGTTCGATGACAGCAAAAGTGAAATGCATGACCGTTCAACAATTTGGGGTTGGGAAGATTTTTTTAAATGTTTTTGAAAGCAGTCTCTTATGCTCACCAAGACTGCATTTATTTGATCAAAAAATTCAACAAAAACAGTTCAAAATGTTGAAAACAGTTATGCTGCCTAATAATTTTGTGGAAACAGTCATATATTTAAGATTCTTTGATGAATATAAGTTCAAAAGTACAGCATTTATTTGAAATATAAATCTTTTGTAACATCATAAATGTCTTTACTGTCAGTTTTTATCTATTTAATGTGCCCTTTCTGAATAAAAGTTTGAATTTCTTCAATTGTTTTTACTCACCCCAAACTTTTGAACAGTATAGTGTCTATTCGATATTGGTGACACAATAAATAAAAAACACTAATTTCGATAACCAATATGGTACCGATATATCACGTATCCTTACCACAAACATCAGATTTTCTTGCCATATCCCCCCAAATTAGTTTAAATAGCAAATAGAAATCATAAACACTCTCAATCATGAGCATTTGCTGACATCAGGGTTCACTTACATGTCTGAAAAAAAAAAAAGTTCATTTGAAATTAGCAAAATGGCAGAAGTTATCATAACAACTGAAATCAACCTCAACACCCCCATATTTCCTATAAAATGTGGAAGTTTGGGATGGACAAAACATGCCATTATTAGGCTTATGCTGCGTCACAACCTCAAACATGTTTTGAATTTTGCACTGGTGGTATTAACAGGAAAGACAAACTTTGTATAGTGCAGTGAGAGTCTTTTGGGTTTGTTTTTCTAGAAGACAAAGACTGTAAAAAGCTCAAGCGGACGGCCTCAAAGCTAACAGACATGGAATAACAGCCACAAAACTCTAATTCTGATTTCATGGGGTCTTTAAATGTCAAGCGGCTGACGTTTACTGTGTAGGCCTATTATTCAAACATATGCTCAAACCCACCCGGCACGTTGTGTTTTTTGCAGCCAGAGTACATCGTCGCTGACCAAATGGCAGAGTGCGGCATCTCAGGTGCAAAACCAGGGTGGACTGTACCAGCGCCAAGCATTAAACCTCTCCAAACCTCGAGCCTGACTCATAAAGCCGGCCTAAGCTGCGTGCGAGAGAAAGGTCAGGTTCTAGATGCATTCATAAAAAAGGAAAGAATGAAAGAAAGAACGAGGGGAAAAAAGGCAGCAGCCGGGGCTTTCATGAATGGACCATTGTGATGCACGGCAGTCTCGTCAGTGAATGTTTTCAATTCCATTTGATCCTGTAGTAAGGCTGCTAATTGGTGAAGTGTGTTCCACAGGTCAGCGTAAGGTTTCTCTTTCCACAAACGCACACTGCTCCCTCTGTGGATGGCAAAAAGAGTGAACAGGGCCTGCAAACAGCCACGAGCGACCATTTGGACGGTTGCAGTGATTTACCGTCTCGCATCGGTCAGAGGTAGCTGTAAATCTGGTTGGAGGACGGTGACTTTCGCAATGGAATCATTTGTGGTTTGCGCACCACGTGTAAGGAATGATGCTTATGTGAAACGACAAGGACTTGACTGTATTCTGCACACATTCCTCCGTCCAGATGATGTCCTTTTTTCTAAACTGAGTGTTTCTCAAGCCTCAACCTGCACCAGCATCAAGGTGCATGTGCACCGGTTTGTTTGCCTTGAATAACAAACAATTAGATTGCGATCTGGTCTTTAAGCAAAAACACACTTCTACCAAATATGCGCCTGGCCCACAGTGTTTGCATCCCTTAGTTCTAGCATCACTCACCCTTTCACCTCTATCTCTCCTCTGCTTCCTTAAGAGGGACTGGAGTTGGATTACCACTCTAATAAAAAACAGGTGCTTTCTTAAGCGTCAGTTGCACGCACATGGGGAGTAAATGCAGCGATGCTACAGTCACAAGAGCATGCATGAAACAGCTGTGAATAAGAATCTGACTCACCCACAGGTTTACACTGCTACCTTGTGGTTACTTCATGAACTGCACACCTCCAGCACTCGTTTCTGTTTTTCCAGTGGGACCTAGTTCAAGGGACAATCAATCAATCAATCAATCAATCAATCAATCAATCAATCAATCAATAACAACAAATCACAATTACAATATTTAAATCACAATTACAAGATACATAATTTCCTAAATTGCAGTTCAAGATAGTCACACAACAGAGAAATTGAAAGTTTTTTGACAAAACATAGCCTACATATTACATTATTACTTTAGCCTAATTATTCCCTGATATGCACATTTCTTAACTGGTTATAAATATAAACAAAACAATCAATAAAGTCATCAAAATAATATGGTAAAACACACCAATCTGCAATATCAAGCCGCAAAACGAGCTGTATATGGTAGCCTACAGCAAAAAATAGCTGGACACGGATGAGACTGGAAGCCAGATCCACAAAATGTACAAATGGCCGCACCCGTTCTTACGGGAAAAAAAATGGATACAGGCTAATATTATTTAAGACTATAATTAGCTATATGGTTTAACTTAAATTGCAATTTTTGGTTTTATTTGTAGTAAAACCATGGCTAATTTGTATTGTTTGTGTGCGTTGGTGCTCTTATTCCGAGCCTGCTTATTCCAGTGTTTAAAATGGCTGAATGAATGTGCGGTAACTGCCTTATTTGCGTCATTCTATGGAAATGTCAATTTTTCTGTCCCTAGCCTTTACAGAAATATTACACTTGAAAAACACTTTAGGGTAAAAATTTCTTTATATTTTAAAATTAAACAATATGTTATTTGAACAATTACACCTTCTTGAGCCATCAATGTGGCAATATTTGTTTTTTAATAATAAATAATTCCAAGCACCACAAAACCGCTTGCCCCCACAGCCATGTACAGCGGGAAAGTGCTTTATTTTGAGGTCAAAAACAGGTTTTCTACCATTTAAAATATAATAATGTATTCATAACTATCAAATATATAATATAAATGGCATAATAAAACAAAATGCTGAATAAATACTATAAAATATACAGTGCCCTCCATAAGTATTGGAACAGTAAAGACAAAATTACTCTGTTGGCTGTGGAGTCAAGACATTTGCAAATATGATTAAAAGATGAATATGAGACAAAACTACAGAATGTCACATTTTATTATTAGCCGTTTCAACACATACATGTTTTACCAAATAAAAAGAACAGCACTTTTAGAGTTCATCCCACTCATTGATGTGAGCATAAGTATTGGGACAGTTGAACACAAGGCAGATATAAAAGATTAAAAGCTATTATTTAGTTGCAGATCCCTTGCACACAATCACAGCAGTGAGTCTGTGACCCATAGACATCACCAGACTCTCGGTCTCATCCTTTGAAATACTTTTCCCAGCTTTTAATGCAGCCAATTCCAATTGTTGTTTGTTTTGGGGAGTTTGTGCCTTTACTCTCCTGTTCAGCTGGTGAAATTCATGTTCAATCGGATTTAAATCTGGAGATTGACTTGGGCAATCTAAGACTTTCCATTTCTTTGCCCTTATAAATTCCTTGACTGAACTGGCCGGGTGTTTTGGGTCATTGTCCTGATGCAATATGAAGCCCTTCCAAATGAATCTGGTGGTATTTTCTTGAATATTGGTAGGCAAGATGGTTTTGTACCCTTCCAAATTCATTCTGCTACTGTCATCATACATTAAGTCATCAGTAAAGTTGAGAGGGCCTGTTCCAGAGACAGTCATGCATGTCCATGCCATGACACCACCTCCACCATGCTTTACAGATGAGGCTGTATACTTGGGATCCTTTGCAGTTCCCTTTTTTTTCTCCACATTTTTGCTTTCCCATCACTTAGATAAAGGTTCATCTTTGTCTCATCGGTCCATAAACACAGTTCCAAAACTCTTCTGGATCACCTTTGTGCTTTTTTGCAAACTCTAATCTTGCCTTTCTATTTTTGGTGCTGGTCAGAGGTTTGCATCTTGCTGTGTAGACTCTGTAATTCTGTGTCAAAGTCTCCTGAGGACAGTAGATTGTCAGAGCATCACCCCAGCTTTCTGGAAGTTGTTGGTGATTTTACAGACACGTCTTTTAAGGTTCATTTTCACAGCTTTTATGATTTGTCCGTCATCAACTACTGTTGTTTTCTCGGCCGATCAGGTAGTTGTTGGTTGCTGGTGTCGCTGGTGGTTTCCAAACTTTTGATTTCTCCATGCCCTTTGTTTTTACTATAGCTCTAATTGACTTCCTCTTTTCTTTTAGCATCCAAATTGCTTGCTTTTCTCTCAAAGTCAGCTCCCTCATCTTCATCCTGGTTTGTGTGTGTCATCATCGAATGCAAGATTCAGAATACATAAGTAATGGATATAACTGATATGACACATTCCCTGCTTTTAATATCTGAAGAATTAATGCAACAGGACACAGCTGATCACTTAGAAAGACCTGTGAGGCAACTGTTCCAATACTTATGCTCACATCAGATAGGGATGAAACTCTAAAAGTGCTTAACTTCTTAGCTGGTAAAACATCTATGTGTTGAATCACCCAATAATAAAATGTGACATTCTGTAGTTTTGTCTCATATTCATCTTTTAATCATATTTGTAAATGTCTTGACTCCACACAGCCAACAGAGCAATTTTGTCTTTACTGTTCCAATACTTTTGGAGGGCACTATAATGAAAACAGTGGTCCCCTGGAGTTGTGTCACTGGTGTTACCGTTTAACAAAAATCTGTTATTTTGAAATAAAAATCACACTGATGACATCACTTGACTTCCTTCTTCCTAATTTCTAAACATCTATGAAAAAAGGCCCATGATAAGTCCACTGTCTCTTTTCAGTTGTCAGAATTTTTCTAATTTATCTCATGATTTCATATGAAGCTTTTAGTTAACGTCACTGGTATGACCTATTTATTGTTAGGGAATTGTAAAAAAAAAAAAAACTATAATACAAATGGATTAAACTACTTAATTTAGTGAGTATACTATGATTGACAACATGTGGTTTGATACCTTGCAGCAGACATTTTGTAAAATGCATTTTTCATTACCTTCCTTATGGATAACAACAGTGAAGTTCAGTATATCAGGTCTTATGTATGTCACTGGTGATTCATTGTGTCACTGGTGTTACTGTGCTGTGTTACTGTACTGTTTTTTTCTGTCACATTAAATAATATAAATATAATCTCCTTATTTCGTGCATTTTCATTATCTTTCTGTAACTCTGACTACATGTGCTGAAAAAAAAAAAATCGAGAAATAATATTTAATAAAAACGTTTAATATTGCTAAAGAAGGTAACACCAGTGACAAAAAATAGTACATGTGGAGTTGAAATAATTGCACAAATAAGCAAAAAATAATAATAATAATAATTAAGATGTCATTTATATGTATTCATAAAGTCAAAAGGTAATCTAATAATGTGGTCTAAGTTTAAATGTTAGAAAAAGAAATACATTTTAAGACATCTTGCCATACCAAAAGTGGACGTTTCTGTAGAATGA